>JANTFE010002132.1:50894-64723 GCA_027562315.1 Costus pulverulentus
GATAGGTTTATGTTTGCTTTCCTTACTATGGTGTGTGTGTGTAGGAATTTAAGATGGTGCGACCCAGAGGAAATGCTAGCGGCGAGTGTGAGCAGACCTCAGATCTCATGAGAGCCATTGAGACTCTGACAGGCATGGTACGGCAACAGGGTGCCATGATAGAGAGGCAAGCTCAGATGCTGCAGCAGCAACAGACTCAGCATCAAGAAGCGCAACAGCAGCTCTTGCAGCAATTGACTCAGGAGAGATCCCAGACTACTACTCAGGTGGTGGGGAATGACTCTCAGGAAGACGCTCACAGGCGCTATGCTTCGCTTGTGAGTGAATTCCAGAAACTGGGTCCTAGCTCTTTTTATGGGGGCCCAGAATCAAGTACTGCAGAGAACTGGCAGTTGTGCTTGGAAAAATTCTTCCAAAGAATGAAGTCGCATAGCATAGACGCAAAACCCTCTCAACCCATCCTTTTATATAAATCATGGTAACCTTTGGTATTCTGTAATAAATTCAGAATTAATGTCTGAATTAATTCATCATTAATTATAGAATTAAATTTAGAATTAATTATAGAATTAAAGTCTCATAATGGCCCATTAAAACCTTGAATTAAAGTTTCATAATAGTCATTAATGGAGTGACTCTTCAAATTTAGAATTAAATTCAGATTTAAATTCAGAATTAAATTCATCATTAATCTCAGAATTAATTACATAATTAAATACAAAATTAAATACAAATTTTAATTACTAGAATTAAATACAGCATTTATTTCACCATGATGTCTATTGGGTCAAGCAACTTATTGTCATGGCCCATTGGACCTCAAGGCCCATTAGGCCTCATGCCCCAACTGGGCTTCATGCCCATTGGGCTTGGAGGCCCATTGGTCCATGCTCCATGCTATACTTCATTTGACCCCATTTGACCCAATTGGCCTACTAGGCCTATTTGGTCCATTTGGCCCATTTGACCTATTGGGCCCATTAGTCCCATCTGGCCCAAAAATGAAGTTAGCTCCAATAAGTCCCATCCATCTCATCAGGCACAATGGCACTGATGAATTCTCCCAAATAGATCTGAGTTATCCAATAACTCGATCATTAGGCTACCCAATCAATACGAGAACCCGAGTTTCAAGTTGTGCGACCCTGTAGGTTCTTCTGATGTTGGCAGTGATGAACTTAGATCATCTCAAGCAGTGAGTGGCACCTAGCAGTGCATCGCTGCTACTCAAGTCTTCGAAATGGATATCAATATCGACATCACCATCATCGCAACCAAATACTGATGCATTACTGTCTCTTTGCTAGACTGATATCCGATTGGACAAAGTGTGTCACCACTTTGTTTTCACCCAATCTCATGGTCATGACAAAATCAGGCTTTCACCTGGGTATGGCCATACACTTTCAGTCATGCAACCATAGGGGGGCCTCGTGGATATCAAGCTTCCCGCAGAAGGGGCAAATCCTATGTCTGTCCATTGATCTTCTCATATGGATCGTGACATACGCAATGACAACCGTTATGACCTCTCTGTCACTTATGACTTAACTCATGACGCTAAGTTAGAGACTCACAGTGGGTCGGTCCAGTATATCCACCATTGATATACCCATATGCCTGCATTAGCACCCCATGCCTAACCAGCTGATATACCAGTCTCTCATGTACTAGAGCTGTCCCTTATCCACTCAGGTACTTCACTAGGGACACGCCGTTTGAGCACAGATACAATCTGTCTCTAGGGACATTATTATCCATGTACATAATCGCAGATATAAACATAGCATAATAACAACAATGCCAGAATGATATATAAAATATCAATGTCAAGTAGTACATGATGGACCAACAACGGGTCCAAGGGCATATACACCAACACCTATAACATCGCACAACTTGATTCTCGGGTTCTCATGGACCAATGGGCCATGAAGCCCAATAGGGCATGAGGCCTAATGGGCCACGAGAATAAGTCACCTAGGCCCAATAGTTATCATGAGAATTAAATTCTGAATTAAATTCTATATTTAATTCTGAATTTAATTGTGAATATGAAGAGCTACATCATTAAGAGCCATAATGTGACTTTAATTCAGAATTTAATTCTGTATTTAATTCTCAAATTAATTATGAAATTAATTTTGAATTTAATTCAAAATGTTAAGAGACACCATGATTCGTATAAAAGGGAGAAGAGAGGAGAAGATTGGTTGTTGGATTTTTTGATAGCTCTCCTCTTAGATATTCACAAGCTTAGAGTTTGACGATTTCTCCTTTCCTTCTCCTCTTGGCACATTCTCCTTGTGGGTGGTGCAAGTTCATGAGAAGAACTCCCAAAGGTGTGGATCTTCTTCCCGAGGCTAGCTTTTGTGTCTACAAGTGCACAGATACTCAAAGTAATGAAAATATCGATCCCACAGAGACCTAAGTGTTAAGTACCAAATAATTGTATTCTTACTAGCTAAACAATCGATTATAATGCAAGTAAACTATAGAAAGAACACGATATTAGAGAGAAACTAGGACTAGAGCTTCATCCACCTTAATTTCAATGACTAAATATGAATAAAAGGTCATCAGTCTAATTTAACCATGATGAAGATATAATTGAATTCATAAAGGGATTATCTCACTTTCATGCAGACAATCATGTAGGGACCAATCCTCGCTTTTGGGCAAGATCTATCCCAACGCTGAAAATAAGTAAATCATCAAACAAAGAACTCAATGATCACTTTCGTGCATGTTGTATCCCAATAAGTAGGTAAACAGAACTTATTTTTTATGTCACGGCCAAAACCTTGTTTGGCTCACAGGGATGTTGTCACTCCCTGACACGGCTCCAAAAACTTGTTGTGTCACCAGGCTTGTTGTTATCTCCGCAAGTGCACGGATACACGAAATAATAAAATAGATATCGAACCCACAAAGACCTATGTTGTTGAGTACTGAATAGTTAATTTCTTACTATCTAGGCGATCGAAATAGCAAAAACGGGCAATCAAAAACTAGAACGAAAATATTAGAGAGAGAAGCTGGGACTAGGGTTTTATTCATTTTAATTTCTATGACTAGACATGAATAGAGATATCGTCAGTTTAATTTCATCATGATAAAGATATAATTTACTTGATAAAAAGATTATCTCACTTTCGTGCAGACAATCATGCAGGGACTAATCTTCACTTTCGCGCAAGATTCGTCCCAACGCTGTGGGTAAATAAATCATCAATCAAAGAATTCAAATATCACTTTCGTGCATCCGAATTCTAGGTTGATAATCTCTAGTGGAGTTTCAAGGATCATTTTCGTGCATCCGAGTCTCGACACTAGTTTTACTCATGGTTCTCTAACGTTCCGATCATTGCTTTCGCACAAGATCTCCACGTTTGATAACTTAGACTCGATCTTTAGATTCATATCATTATCATGGCAATTAATCTACTAGAATCAAGCAAGTAAGAACTAATCTAAGAAAGTTCCTAACATGCAATTCTATGGTTCCAAGTTCTCATGCAAATTACTTTTCAGTCTATTGCGAAAACTCTAAAACATGCATAGTAATATGGATCTAAAGAAAGTCAAAGATCAATTATCAAATGAGTAAAATCATCATGCTAAGATTAAACGTGACGAAATAATGAAAAATAATCATCTAGTCATTAAAAATTCAAGTGAATTACTCCCCCATGTCCCAAAATAAGTTTAGGATATCATAGAGGGAAGATTACAATAATCCATGTTGAAGAAAATCGAAAGGAAGAAGAAAACAGAAATTACGGTACGGCCGTAATCTGGGCGACATAGCGGCGGTGCTCAGATTTGTGTTGATTTCTCCTCTGTCTGATCTCCTTTCTGCTAAAACTTATGGGGCACCTTCTCCTCCTCTATGCGTAGCTTCCACCCAAATTTCATGACCAGAGGTAGCCTGTACGCTTCTCGGTGGTGAACCCTAGGGTGGACGTGTGAAACTCGATTTCTCTCTATGTGGTGGACAAAAATTAGGGCTTTTGGTCTGCTCCCCTCCTCTTGTTGATAGCTCCACCATTGCTTCTTACAATAAAGTGTCTAATGGCCTGGATCGACCACAATCATCTCCGCAAGAATCGGGCTTCGGAGTTTGTCCGGGAAAGTCGCTTGTAGCCTTGTAATTATGGCCGTAATGAAGTTTATGATAGTGCCGTAATCTGGACAGTGAGTTCTCGGGTTGAAATCTTCTGAAATTACGGTACCGTGAAGTCTTTTACGGTGGTGCCGTAATGTCAGCAATCCTTCGGGTGGAAAATCTACCTGAATTACAGTACCGTAAATTCCTTCACGGCGGTACCGTAAACATCATCCAGCCTCTGTCCAAAAATGCTCCAAAATATGGCACCGTAAAGATTGTTACGGCCGTGCCGTAATCTCACAAAATTTCTCTGGCTAGGAAAACTCTGAATTATGGCACTTCACGGGAATTACGGCGGTACCGTAATGTTGATCTACGAGTGCAGTCAAATTATGCTACCGTAAATCCCATAATGGGGGTGCCGTAATTTTCTCTGAAGCTCCAATTCTTTTGAAATTTGACGTGTGATCTCCTCTTGATGTTGTGAATTCAATTATGCATCTGGATTGCTCGAAATCGACTGAAAACAAGCCTTTTTGCCTAAAAATCATCAAAAATAGAAAAGAGTGTAGATTTCATAAATATTGATAAAAAATAGCATAAAAATAAGCAAAGTCTATGAATATGACACAAAAATACCATACAAAATTTTCTATAAATTTCAGTGTCATCAGTGCATTCGAATTATAAGTTGTTTATCTCAAGTGGAATATCAAGGATCACTTTCATGCATCCGAGTCTCAACACAGGTTCTACTTATGGTTTTCCAACGTTCTGATCCTTGCTTTCGCACAAGATCTTCCCGTTTGACAAAATAACTCAATCCTAGATTCTTTTTATCAAACATGGCAATTATTATTCTAAAATCAGGAAATAAGAACTAACCTAATTTCTTACAGTGAGTTCCTATTATTCAAATTTAGGGTTCCAAATTCTCAAGCAAATTACTTTTCAGTATATTGCGAAAACTCTAGAATCATGCATGATAATAAGAAAACTAAGGAGAATCATTGCAATCTATCACATAAGTAGAATCATCATAAGAAAACTATTATGACGAAATAAAAGTTATCTAGTCATAAGAAATCAAAGTGAATTACTCTCCCATGCCCCAAAATATGATTAAGCTAGCATGGAAGAGAAAATACAATCAACCATAGTATCAAAGTGTTAGAAATCAAAGAAGAAGGAGAAATAACGTTACAACACAGCTGTAATGAAAATTATAGCTGTAATTTTGGTTGAAAACTCGCTGTGAACAGTGCCCGCGACCCTTCTTTCGTTGATTTCTCCTCCAATCCAAATCCTTTCGCTTTGAAACTTCTTTGATGTCCTCCTCTCCTCTAGGTGAAACTTCAGTGTAAAATTCACGGCCTAAGGTGACCTCCACATCTCTTGGCGCATGGCCGAACCCTAGAGACGCCTCTATTGATTGCTCCCCGAATAGTTCATAAAAACTAGGGTTTTTGCTCTCTTTATCTTCTCCCCATTCAGACGAGCTCACCGCTTCTTTTGGATCTTAATTTGGAGGTCTGAATCTCTAGAAATCGTCTACGCAAGAATCGGGCCCGGAAAAATCATGTGTCCAAGTAGTAATTATGGCCGTAAAAAGCATTACGGCAGTGCCGTAATTTGGTTATGTGAATTCTGGATCAAAATTATGGTACCCTAATATTCATTTTGGCACTGCAATAATTTCTGGGCAGAAAATTAAGGTACCATAATTTTCATTACACCCGGGGGTATAATTTTTCAAACTTGCTCCGATTTGCATGAAAATTGGCGGACGGATTCGTTTCAATTTCTGGAATCCATTCGTGCACTCAAATCCTTCAAAATCCATCAAAATATGATACTTTTTTTCTTGAAAATCATGAAAAACAAGAAATGGTGTAGATTCCGCAATATTTGACAAATAAGGCTTAAAAACAAGCAAAAGATCATAAATATGACACAAAAAGATATATAAAATGACATGAAATTTACTATAAATTTCGGTGTTATCAAACACATAAGACTCAAACTTTGCTTGTCCTCAAGCAAATACATAGAATAAAGAACATTGCTATGGAAAATATGCCTTTTTATGAAAAGTAAATTTCTGAAATATAATCACTCATGAAATATTCCATCAACTTTTTGCACAAAATTTTAGATAAATACATCATCCTCTGAATTTAATCATTAAGATTAACAGCTTTGATGAAATAAAACTTCGCAACTTGCATAATAAAAAGAATTTCAGTTTCATGAATTAACCTAATTTTCAGTTTAAATTTATCAGACTTTTGTTTACAGGAATAGGATATCCAAAATCTTTTTCCACACAAAATTTTATTTTTACTTTTCATTTTTTATTTTTTATACTATATTTTTTTTGTATTATTTTTTTTATTTTTTTGGATGACATGTACCCACATAGATACATACTTTTTATTTGGACTTCAACTCTTATCTTCGGCACTACTGTGAATTTTACACAATGCCAAGTAGAGAAGTCCTTTTCTTTTTCTCTCTTTTTTTTAATAGACTTCAACCCATGTCTTAGGTACCACTGTCAATTTTACACAGTGCCAAGTAGGGGAGTCTCTCACTCTTGTTGGATCCTGGATTCTTTCTTCCCAACAAATAGTTAGATAAACTAAAAATCAACAAGGTTAATCAATTGACATTCATTCAAAAATTACACTCATATACTCATTTCATTCAAAAAAGTTGCTTCACTCTTAGATTGCATTCATCAAACAACATACCTACCTAAAATCTGTGATACCCCTGTGTTGTATCCCAACAAGTAGGTAAATTAAACTTATTTCTAAAGTCGCAGCCAACGCCTAAGTGATGGCGCACAGGGACTTGTCACCTCCTGATACGGCTCTAAAAACTTGTTCAATTACCACACTTGTTGTTATCTCCGCAAGTACACGGATACTCGAAGTAATAAAAGATATCGAACCCATAGAGACCTATGTTGTTAAATACTGATCAGTTGATTTTTCATTATCTAGGTAATCAAATGAAAGTCAGGTAAATATTGCAAACACACGAAAAGATACTTTTAGAGAGAGAAAACTGGGACTAGGGTTTCATTCACTTAGATTTTCATGACTAGATGTACAAAGATAATCATCAATCAAATTATTTTTTGATAAAGACATAATTTACCTAAAAAGGGATTATCTCACTCTCGTGCAGATAACCATGCAAGAATAAATCCTCGCTTTCACGCAAGATTCATCCCAAGCTAATGATAGGTAAATCATCAATTGAAGAACTCGATGATCACTTTCGTGCATCTGAATTCTAAGTTGATCGTCTCAAGCGGAAACTAAATGATCACCGTCGTGCATCCGAGTCTCAACACAAGTTTTGCCTATGGTTCTCCAACGTACTGATCCTCACTTTCGTGCAAGATCTCCACGTTTGACACAATAACTCAATCCTAAGTTTGTAATTGTCATCATGGCAATACAAATCACTAAAATTAAATAATAAGAACAATCCTAAGAAAATTCCTATCATATAGTTCTAGGGTTCCAAGTTCTCAAGCAAGTCACCTTTCAGTCCTTATTGCGAGAACTCTAAATCATGATGACGAAAATAAACTAAAGATAATCTTAGAGCAATAATCACATAGGCAAAATTATCAAAGTAGAACAATCATGATAAAAGTAAAAATAATCTAGTCATTAAGAAAATAAAAGGGAATTACTCCCCCATGTCCCAAAATTAGTTTAAGCTAGCATGGTGGAGAAAATACAATATTCCATAATTTTGGAAGTTCAAAAATTAGTAAAAGAAGAGTTTTGGGAAAATACAGGACGGCTGTGAAGTATTTCACAGCCGTAATTTCAAAAGCTCTCGGTGAACAGTGGCTGTCCTTCTTCTTTCCTCGAATTCTCCTTCGATTGATCTTCTTCTCTTCTGAAACTTCTGGCACGTTGTCTCCACCTCCAGACGAAGCTTCAGTATGAAAATCGAGGCCGGAGGTGGTATGGATTGGTCGCGGCGGCGGAACCCTAGGCGGCGGCGTGAATCGTGATTTCTCCCTCGACAGTCGATGAAAATTGGGGCTTTCGGTGTGTGTGTAATCCTCCCATCAGAGTCTCCCTGATTGCTCCTTACGGCTTCAAGTATAAAGCTTTGGTTCGCTCGCAATCGTCTTCGCAAGAATCAGACTTCAGAATTGACCTGGAAATCGCGTTTAACAACAGAAATACAGTAGCGTACTAGTTTACGGCACTACCGTAAAATCGGTCGAGTTTTCTGTTCTGATGTCGTCTGGGAAATACGGCACCATAATCTGGTTTACGGTACTGCCGTAATATTGGCTAAACTCTCTGTTCGAAAGTGATTGGAAAATACGGCTTGTGTAATCCTTTACGGTGGTGCCGTAAAATCGAGCAAAGTTTCTGTTTTGAATCGCTCTGAAATATGGTATCGTAATCTGGTTTATGGTACTGCCATAAAATCTGAAAAACCTTCTGTTTAGAAACTCCTCAAAATACGGCAGTGGCTCAGATTTTACGGTAGCGTATGAAAATACGGTACCGTAAAATAGGTTACGGCACTGCCGTAATTTGCTTACTTGCTCCGTTTTTCATGAAATTTCTTGGATTATTTCCTCTTGATGATGGTAACTCTTCTATATGTTTGATTTTGCTTGAAAAGTCCTTGAAATAATGCCTTTTTACCTGAAAATCATGAAAAACCAAAATAGAAGTAGACTTTGCAATATTCGATGAATTTAGCATGAAAACAAGTAAAAGATCCTCAATTTAGCATGAAAATATATCCAAAATGATACAAAATATACTATATATTTTTGTGTCATCAAAATACATAAGGCTCAAACTTTGCTTGTCCTCAAGCAAAAATCAAAATTTGAAATCAAAGATTGATCAAAAGAATAACCTTTTCATGCTCAATAAATTTTTAAAATACAACTCATCAACAAAAAACTCTATCAATTGATTTATAAAACTTCAAATAAACATATCATCCTTAGAACTTAATCCTCTAGATCCACAATTCAATTAAATAAAACTTTGCAACATGTACAATAAATAGAATTTTCAATCTCATGACTTCACCAAATTTCAATTCAAATCTATGATGCTTTTGTTTACAGGAATTAGGTTTCCAAGATCTCTTTTTTCTTTTCTTTTCTCTTTTTTTTATGATCATTCACATTCTCCAATTCGATTACCACCTTTTTTCTGGTGACGAGATTAGAGTGCACGGATCACATAATCAATGCAATAGAACTCATATCCTCTAATTTGGAAAGAATTTACCAAGGATAGTGGAGTTTATGTGAAATGATCTCTCTCATGGCATGTACCCACATAGATACATACTTTTTCTATTTATTGCTTCAACCCATGACCTTCGGCACCACTACGCTTTCCCACAGTGCCATGTAGGGGAGTTTCTCGCTGTTTTTGCGGATCTTGGATTCTTATTTCCCAACAAATAACAAGAATAGACTAAACATCTACTAGGTTCATCAATTGATCTCAATTCACAAATCATACTCATATGCTCATTTTATTTAAAGGAGTAGTTTCACCTTTAGATCTTATTCTTTAAACAATTCATCTATCCAAAATTTCATGCATCAATTAATGTCATATTTCAATAGACAAATATCTATTGAAGAAATAAATTTAACATGATAGGGTTATATCTCTAATCATGAATTTGAGTTCTTCTCATCATCAATCAATTCATCAATCAAGAATAATACTCAAGAAAAATATATTCAACATCACATCATGTCAAAAAGAAATAATATCATAAGTAGATCAAGGCCACAAGTCAATCATCTAAATCAAAATATTATCATGTAGATGAAATAGTGGTGGCAGACACAAAAACATGTGTCAATGATGAAACCCAAAAGGTGAACGGAAGAGAATACTTACAAAATTTTATCAACCTTTTGTGTCAAGTTTTCTTTTTCTTCTCCTCTCCGTGTTTCTTCTCAAGATAAAAGTAAATAAAAGGAAGTGAACTAGAGTTAGAACGCTTGGGTTGCCTCCCAAGAAGCGCTAATTTAAAGGTCTTTAGCAACACTCAGATTTGATCGTGGTTCATCTAAATAAAAACTCTCTTTTTCTTCAATTAGCTCTTCTTGATAATAGTGCTTAAGTCTCTGACCATTAACCTTGAATTCTCTTATTTTTTTCACTCCATATATCCACGGCTCCGTAAGGATAAGCTTTCTTTCCATGAAAAGGCCCACACCATCGAGACTTAAGTTTTCCAGGAAAAGGTCTCAATCTAGAATTGAATAAAAGAACAAAGTCACCTGGTTGAAAATCTCTCCTGAAAATATGTCGATCGTGCCATCTTTTTGTCCTCTCCTTGTAAATTTTTGCATTCTCATATGTAGAGAGTCTATTCTCATCTAGCTCATTCAATTGTAATCTCCTTTTTTCCCCGCACTCTTTAAGTCGAAATTCAGCATCTTGATTGCCTAGTATGCTTTATGTTCAAGTTCCACAGGCAGATGACACGATTTTCCATAAATCAATTGAAATGGAGAGATACCTATTGGTGTTTTGAAAGCAGTCCGGTATGCCCACAAGGCATCATCAAGTTTAAATGCCCAATCTTTCCTAGTGCGTGACATGGTCTTCTCTAAAATTCCCTTGATTTCTTTGTTTGATATCTCCACTTGTCCACTTGTTTGAGGATGATAAGGTGTTGCCACTCTATGATTCACTCCATATTTTTTAAGTAAGGTTGAAAATTTGTGTTCTATGAAATGCGAGCCTCCATCACTGATTACTACCCGCGGGGTCCCATACCATGGAAATATGATCTTTTTCAAAAATTTAGCAACAAATCATTGGTCGGTGAAGCAAGAGCTTCAACCCATTTTGAAACATAGTCAACTGCTACCAGAATGTACTTGTTACCTCCTGAAGATGGGAATGGTCCCATAAAGTCTATCCCCCAAACATCAAATATTTCAACTTCAAGAATGTTGGACAGTGGCATCTCATGTCTTCTACTAATGTTCCCCGTTCTTTGACATCTATCACAAGATAACACAAAGTTTCTAGCATCTTTGAAAATGTTTGGCCAATAAAATCCTGATTGTAACACTTTATAAGCAGTCTTTTCAGCACCGGCATGACCACCATAAGAGGATCCATGACATTGGCACAAAATATATGTGATCTCTTCTTCAGGCACACATCTTCTAAAAATGTCGTCTGTACATCTTCTAAACACATAAGGCTCATCCCAAAAATAGTGTTTTACCTCAGCCAAGAACTTCTTCCTTTTTTGGTAGTTCAAATCAAGAGGAAAAACATTAGCAACAAGGTAATTTACTATATCAGCATACCAGGGAGCTCTGATCTATTCAATGGTTAAGAGTTGTTCTTCAGGGAAGGAATCATTGATTTCATCATGCTTTTCAGTATCCACCATTATCCTTGAAAGATGATCTGCAACAAAGTTTTCTGATCCTTTTTTATCTTTAATTTCCAAATCAAATTTTTGTAGAAGTAGGATCCATCTGAGCAAACGTGGCTTAGTATCCTTTTTCTGCATTAAGTATTTTACAGCTACATGATCAGTATATACTATCACTTTAGAGTCAATCAAATATGATCTAAATTTATCAAAAGCAAACACTATAGCCAATAATTCCTTTTCAGTGGTAGTTTAATTTTTCTGTGTCTCATCCAAAGTTCTGCTGGCATAGTGAATAACATAAGGTTTCTTGTCTTTCCTTTGCCCCAAGATTGCTCCTATTGCATAATCACTGGCATCACACATGAGTTCAAAGGGCAAGTCCCAATCTGGGGGCTGAATGATGGGTGCTGAAACCAAAGCTTTCTTCAATTCCTGAAAAGCAGATAAACAGTTCTCATCAAAAGAAAATTTAACATCTTTACGAAGTAAATGCGTAAGAGGTCTAGCAAGTTTAGAGAAATCCTTGATGAACCACCGGTAGAACCCTGCATGCCCTGGAAGCCTCGGACTTCCTTTACTGTAGTGGGCGGCTCCAATTTATCTATCACTTCAACTTTACCTTATCCACTTCAATTCCTCTTTGTGAGATTAAGTGTCCCAAAACTATCCCTTGCTTGAGCATGAAATGGCATTTTTCACAATTAAGCACAAGGTTAGTTTCTTCACACCTCTACAAAACCTGAGATAAGTTAGCCAAACAAATATCAAAAGAAGAACCGTATACTGAGAAATCATTCATGAATACATCCATAAAATCTTCAATAAAATCAAAAAAGATAGCCATCATCCCTCTTTGGAAAGTAGCAGGTGCATTACATAAACCAAAAGGCATTCTCCTATATGCAAAAGTTCCATATGGGCATGTGAAAGTGGTTTTATCTTGATCATCAGGATGTATAGGAATTTGAAAAAAAACTAGAATACCCATCTAAAAAACAAAAATGAGAGTGGTTTGCCAATCTTTCAACCATTTGATCAATGAAGGGTAAAGGGAAGTGGTCTTTCCTAGTGGCAGCATTCAGTTTTCTATAATCTATGCACATGCGCCAACTAGTAACAGTTCTAACAGGAATTAATTCATTATCCTTGTTTTTCATGACAGTTACCCCTACTTTCTTAGGAACACAATGTACAGGACTTACCCATTTGCTATCAGAGATAGGATAGATAATACCTGCATTAAGTAATTTTAGAACCTCTTTCTTTACAACTTCTTTCATTGAGGGATTAAGTCTTCTTTGAAAATTTGCATGTGGTTTGTGTTCTCCTTCCATCAGGATCCTGTGCATACAAAAAGAAGGGCTAATTCCTTTTAAGTCATCAATCGAATACCCAATTACCTTTCTAAGAATTCTTAATTCCTTGAGGAGCAATTTTGTTTTCCTTTTCCCAAGCTGTGCATCAACTATAACAAGATAAGTAGAATAAGGACCAAGAAATTCATAACGAAGGTTATCAGGTAAAACCTTAGGTTCAATTTTTGGAGTCTTTTCTTTTTCATCACAAGTGTTGCAATCTAGAAATTCATTAGTTTCAGAATTGGTTTCTTCCTTAATAACAGAATCATAATCAGAGGTTTCAACAAACAAATCATTAAGATCATAAATAATGTCATCTCTATCATGTATACTACAACAATACTCAGAATTTGAAGGATTTTTCATGGCTTCATGCAAGTTATACTCAATCTTTTCACCCCTAATGTTAAGTGAAAGCTTATCATTTTTTACATCAATGAGTGCACCTGCTGTGGCTAAAAATGGCCTACCAAATATGATGGGGATTTTTGCATCTTCCTCCATCTCAAGAACTACAAAATCTACTGGGATGAAATACTTGCCTACTTGAACAGGCACATCTTCAAGAATCCCTATAGGATATTTGACCGAACGATCAGCGAGCTGCAAAGATATTGAAGTTGGTTTAAGCTCTCCCATGTCCAACTTCCTGCAAACAGATAATGGTATTAGACTCACACTAGCTCCCTGTTGGTGTATATGCCCTGAAGACCAATGTTTGGACATGGTCAGGCATTGTTTGAATGTACTTTGATAGAACTATTATTCTTTATAGACGCATGGTTGTTATTATGCAGACTTCTCTACCTGCGTTGATCTATTGAGTTGCATATATAATGTCCCAGGAGTTTGGATTGGATCCGTTCTCGTAAGATATCCCCAGTCAAGGTACCTTAGTAGATATGGGACAGCTTTGGTACATGTGA
>JANTFE010002132.1:102184-119119 GCA_027562315.1 Costus pulverulentus
ATTCGGATGCACGAGAGTGATCCTTGAATTCTTTATTCAATGATTTACTTATTTTCAGTATTGGATAGATCTTGCACGAGAGTGAGGATTGGTCCTTTGTATGATTGTCTGTGCGAGAGAAAGATGATCCTTTTATCAAGTAAATTATATCTTTGTCATATCAAAATTAGACTGACAGCCTTTATTTCCTTCTAGTCATTGGAATTAAGGTCGATGAAACCCTAGTCCTAGTTTTTCCCTTTGATCATCCTTTAGCACACTTTTCTGCATATTTTACTTCATCATATTTGGTTTGCTTAGCTAGTGAGAAAACATCTATTTGGTACTTAACACGTAAGTCTCTGTGGTTCGATATTTTTATTACTTCGAAGTATTCGTGCACTTGCGGACACAACATTGTCCGGATCTTTCAATTTCTCTAGAAGCTTATTTTAAATAATGGCGTTGCACTCTTCAGTTAGCGCCACTGTGTCTGGTTCCTCTAGCTTCCGTCAAATTGAAAGAATGTCCTTCAAAAACTTTGCATACATGGGCATCTGCGTTAAAGCTTCAGTAAAGGGGATGCTAATATACAATTTTTTCAAAATTTCTAAAAATTTTCTAAATTGTGTATCCAGCTTTGCCTTTGCCAGTATTTAAGGGAATGGAATTGGTGGCTTGTAAGGCGGTAGTAGAACATAAGCTGGTTTAGTCACATCATCATCTTTCTCCTCACTTGATCTCTCAGGTTCGGGTACATTACTAGTAGATGCATCAAGACTCACCTTAGAATCAGGTACTTTCGGTTCCTCTAGTTCCTTACCACTATGAGTAGTAATTGCACTGCAATTCTCTTGTGGCTTCTGTTCAGGTTGGGAAGGTAACCTACCTGAGGGACTTGCTAGACTGGTGGCAAGGTTAGCCAATTGTATATCCACCTATTTGTTGTGGGCTTCAATGGAGTCTAGTCTAGTCGTCACATGATGCAACATATCATAAACACTCTCATTGGTTTTGGTCTAAGAGGAGATGAAATTTTCCATTATTGTTTCAAGTGAGGTCTTTTGAGGTTGTGGTGCATATGGTCGAGGTTGACATCCAGGTGGTGGTCTATAGTTTGGTTGGGGAGCAGGGTTGGGGTTGTTCTGGTAAGAGAAGATAGGATGGTTTCTCCAACCAGGATTGTATGTAGTGGAGTAGGGATTATTTTGTGGTCTTGGATTTTGGTTCCCTACAGCATTAACATATTCTTGTTGGGGTTCAGAGGGTTGAGAAACACCTAACTGGCAATTAGCATGGGTGTGGCCAAAAATATTGTAATCTCACATGCAAAAGGATTAGAACTTGAATCAACAGAATTGACATGCATTGAATCTAGTTTACGAGCTAATGAGTCAACCTTGGCAGCTAAAGAATTTAAGACATCTAATTCATACTTACCTAGCGCAATGGCCCTAGATGATGTACCTCGTTGTTCTCCAACCCACTGATTGTGATTCATTGCCATGTCTTCCAGTAGATTTATTGCTTCATCGACGCTCTTGTTCATGATTGTTCCACCAGCGGCTACATCTACTATAAGACACGTATTATAGTTAAGACCACGATAAAATGTATGAACAATTAGCCATCTTTCTAAGCCGTGGTGTGGGCATAGACGTTGAAGCTCCTTGAATCGCTCTCATGCTTCATACAGAGATTCCCCCTCTTTTGGGGTGAAACCGATGATCTGTTTCGCGGTTGGACAGTTTTGCTAAGGGGGAAGTATTTCAAAAGAAATGTCTGAGAAAGTTATTCCCAAGTTGTTAGCGATTCTGATTGTAGCGAATATAACCAGTTCTGAGCTCTATCCCGAAGAGAGAATGGGAAGAGTTGTAGTTATAGCACGTCGCTAGATACTCCGTTCATCTTAGTGGTGTCACATAACTCCAAGAATATCGACAAATGCATGTTTGGGTCTTTAGAAGATAGACCTTGTTGACAGTAAAAAAAAAGTAATTAATTAATTATCAATTAATTCAAGCCATGTAACAATTCAATTTTGACCGAAAACTTTGATTTTGACTTATCAAATATAAGTTGAGAGCAAAAATGGACCAAGTCGGATTTTGACTATGATGTTTGATTTTAACCAAAAATTAGCCGAGAATGAAATCTCAAGCAAAAAAATGGAATTTAACCTTACACTGAATTTTGACCCAAGCCAATAAAAAAAAAGAGTTGAGATGTAAAATTGGAATTCAATTTTGATTAGATCTCTCTTAAAAATAAAAATCGAACGAGAATTGGTCACAATTGCTTTGAATTTTGTTTTGGTCAAAATTACATTCAATTTCGTCGAAATTGCTTTTGTCCGGTCAAAATTGGCAAATGTCCTCAGGCTTTGAGTGTACATGGAGAACGAGAATAGCATAGCAATGCTTAGGGCTGTCCAAAGGGTTTGAACCGAACCTAACCTAACATAACTTGTGTCAAATCGAAATATATATTTAATTTATTTATACTATTATATTATTAATTTTTAATAAAAATAATAATATAATATATTTTATATAATTAAAATAATAATATAATATATTTTATATAATTAAAATAATAATATAATATATTTTATATAATTAAAAATAATAATATTTTATATTTTATATAAAAATAATAATATTATATTTAAAATTGAGTTTGTTCGGTTCAAATCGAAAATCGAACCGAACTGAACTTCTCAAACCGAAAATCAAACCGAACCGAAAATTTCAGTTCGGTTTTTCAGTTTGACCCGAATTTTGAACACCCCTAGCAATGTTGTGCTCAAATTAGTAAATTGGATGGGAGCCAATAAAATATTAAAAAAAACCACGATTCTTATGTAGTCGCCTACCAAATCCGACACAATCAAATATAGAAAGCTCAATATGGAAAGCCTTCGAGAATCATGTACACGATTTGAATAAGATGGGGCAACGTTAACGAGACGAGTGAAGCAAAAATAATGAAGGGGATAATATAAGAAGGGGAAGCTACGAAAAAACAAGGGATCTTTTTTTTGGAAGGAGCCAGACGCTGACGAAGATAATCTACGTGAAAAAAAAATTTTTATAGCCACACGCTGACAAAAGTACAGACGGAGCACACGCACAAATACATTTCGAAGTTGACAAGAAGAAAAGCTGTTAGCTGTATAGGTATAATCTCTTTTTTTTTCCCTCGATCTATCTCAATCGAAAGATAACTTCAAAATAAACCCTCCAATAATGGAGAAGACAACTCCGAAATAAATAATAGAGAGACAACTTCAAAATAAACCCCCCAATAATGAAGAAGACAACTCCGAAACAAACATGGAGAGATCACTCCAAAACAAACACCTCCTGATAGAGAGACAACTCCGAAATAAATACACTGATGGAGAAATAAACACACTGATGGAGAAGGTAACTTCGAAATAAAGAGTCATTAATGGAGAAGATAACTCCGAAATAAACACTATTTGAAGGAGAGATGAAATAAATAATATTTTTATGAAAAGTAAACTCAAAAATAAATCATAAAAATGAATTTGAGAAAATTTTTGATCTCGGCTGAAATACATTTCAAAGCCCAGGAAAAGATCTCGGCAGAGCAAAAAATGATGCAGAAGGGCTCGGTTTTGAGAAAAACGTTTCTGAAAAAAAAAAAAAAAAGAAAAAATATTGCTAGTCTCGGCTGAAAATTTTATTATAAAAGAAAAAAAAAAAGAAAAAAAGAAAGAAGAAAAGTATTGGCACCTTTTGCTTGAAAGATTAGTCGAGAATTTCATTAAAACAAAAAAAAAAGAGAAGAGTGTTGCTACCGTCGACGAGAATTTCATAAAATAATGTCGGCTAGAAATTCTACAAAAAAAATTGATGAAGGATACTCGGCCGGAGTGATCGCTAAAAGAGAAAATTGATTAAATGTTGAGAATTGAAGGAGAAAAGAAGGTAGGATTTCAATTCCTGCTGGACATAAGCCTCGGCTATAGATTATGCAAAGCCTGCAAGCGGTGCATAAGCTTCGGCTAAAATATTTTTATCAACTTTGGCAATGGATCGGCAGCAGAATTTTAATGAGTTCCTATCCTCCAAAATTTTATTGAAATTTCTTCCGAGGATAGAAATCAGATTCAGGTCTCAACGCATGAGAGTGCAGCTGATGGAATTGTACGCAATAAAAAAAAAAAACTGTGCCGAAATCAAAGATTCTGACGAAACAGGATCGGCTAAGAATTAAAAAAAAAAAAACAACTGTAGGTTGATGAAGGGCAATTTCAATCCCTGGTTTAAGAGGTCTCGGCTCGTGCACGTGACTGTCAATGACGGACAAAAGAATTGCTGCCGAAGAATTTATTGGAGCTTCTAATGTTGATCGAGAATATAGAGTTGAAGCTTGGCAAACTATTGAAATCTACGTGGGGCAAATTCTGGCCTTTGACAGAAAATCAATGTTAAGTATTAAGTTCTGCTAAAAGTAGAAAGAATGAACTCCCAGTTAAGGATAAAAAAAAAAGCTACACGAAAGGATTTGATTAAAGAAAACTATCGAACTCGATGCGGATTCTGAAGAAACAAAAAAGAAACATTCCGCAATGAAATCAAATTTATGCGAGAGGAGGCTTCTGCTACCTTCGTCGCAGCATAACTGTGAAGCCCGGGTATAGCCGCCATCACTGCAATAGTTTCCGACAATAAAATCAATAGTCTTCTTGAGATGCTTTGTAATCGATTCCTCCTGATTTTGATCTCGAATGCTGAGTTCAGTAACTAGGATTATGCAACCAATCGCCTAATGAACATCAGCCAGAAGGGTGCTACACCGCTGGTCGACTTCTTCTTCGCCATGACAAGGGCTTCAAGTAACATCAACCTTCTTCATCAGCAAACTCAACATCCAGCCGACGGACTGAGTTGAAACCCCGTCCATGCCCTCTCCTCGAGTGTGAAAATCGACTACTAGAAGAATCTGGCCATCTGATGGCCAGATCACCGGAATCGACAGATTTTACGGCGATCACTTTACACTGCCGTGTGCAACATCCAGTGGTCTGATCGAGCCCAGATTTTGGCCACAGCATCTCTTCGACTGTACGAATACGTGGGAAAGAGGATGTATTCATCCGGTGGCTGGATCACCAGGCTCGAACGTTTATGTCCGGCGACCCTGTTTTGAACGGAAGCCACTCGCGTGACTTCGCTGGACGCTGAATCACCACCGGCAGGCGTTGAACTCTGGCCACCACTCCGGCGAGATGTAGAGAGGTCTCAGCCGGAGCCGCCGAGCGTTTCGTGGACGAACGGCGGGACGGCGAGCAGCAGATGGACAATGCCGGGCGACGGAAGACGAAGATGCACGTTATGTGCGATTTTCAATCTAACGCCTGAATTTCATCAACATTTGATCCAACGGTGCGGATCAGATGAAAAGTTAGACGGACCAGATTAAATTTAAATACAATCGACGGCTGGAATCAATTCATCTGAATCTTAGCTAATCGAATGGCTTCCGAACTAATCCAGATGTTAACCCCTACTCATTTGAGTCAGATCTTTCTAAATCCACCCTTGGATTTCCAATCAGAGATTTGGATCAGAATAGAGTGATGAACTAAAATATTAATTGCTGAAACTAATTATCTCAGATCTCAGCCAACCAGATGATTTCCGAAACAATCCAAATATTGATTCTTATAAATTTGGGTCAGATCTTTCTAGAGCTGCCCTCGGATGTTTTGATTAGAGATCTGTATCGTTTCAAATCAACAAATTGAAATATCAATGGCAGAAATAAACTCACTCAAATCTCAGCCAACCAGATGGCTCTCAAAAATATTCCAAATATCGATCCATACTCGATTGAATTAGATATTTCCAAATCCGCCCTTGGATTTTTTAGATCTAAGTAGATTTACGAATCACCAACTCAACTCAAATTTTGAATGTTTGGTTTATCGACTCATTCAATCAAATCCGAATGTTTGGTCTCATTACTCGTTCACTAAAATTCGAACGCTTAGCCACACGGCTCGTTCAATAATTTATATAAATTTTGAATGTTTGGTCCCACGACCCATTCACCAACTCAAATTATGAATGATTGGTCCCTCGACCCATTTATTGAAATTCGAACGCTTGGTCCATCGACCCGTTCATCCAAATCCAGAACGATTGGTCCCATAACCCTTTCTTGCAAATCCTAAATGTTTGGCCCCATGGCCCATTCACCAAATTTTGAGTGTTTGGCCCATCGGCTCGTTCATCCAATTTTCGAACGCTTGGATAACCGGCTCATTCGCCCAAATCTAGAACGATTGGTCCTCTAGTTCGTTCTTTCAAATTCCGAATGTTTGGCCCAATGGCCCATTCACCCGAATTTTGAACGTTTGGTTCCATGACCCGTTCAACCGAATTTCGAACGCTTAGTCTATCGGCTCGTTCGCCCAAATCGAGAATGATTGGTCCCACGACCCATTCTTTCAAATCTTGAATGTTTGGCCCAATAGCTCATTCACCTAATCTTTGAATGTTTGGCCCTGCGACCTGTTCAATCAAATCTTAAACGTTTGGCCCCATGGCTTGTTCATCCAACTTTGAATGTTTGGCCCATCGGCTCATTCATCCCAAACATTGAACGCTTGACCCATCGGTCTGTTCGCCCAAGCTTTGAACGCTTGGCCCATCAGCTCATTCATTCGAATTTTGAACGTTTGGTCCTATGACCCGTTCACCAACTCTACCCAAATTTTGAACATTTGGTCCCATTACCCGTTCAACTGAATTTCGAACGCTTGACCCATTGGCTCGTTCTCCCAAACTTTGAACACTTGGCCCATCGGCTCATTCATTCAGATCCGGACGTTTGGCCTTACAGCTTGTTCACCCAATCCATGCACTCAACTTATCCAATTAACTCAAACATAATCATGGATGATAAATTCTTGATGTGTGTTGTCGATGATGTTGTTTGGGAGGTGCGTAGGTCGATACTTCGTATCGTGGTGTAGTTCCTCAACGTCGTTACGGCACAACTCAAAATTTGTCTCCACATCTTATGTCAGATGATGTACTCTTGTACCAAATTGTAAATCGTGTCATGACACGAAATTATTAATGATATTATTCTTTCAACCATTTGTCCTTACTTTGTTATATGTTGTAGATCTCTTAATCAAAGGTGTCCTAAGCTCTTTAGGGGTAATTAACAATGAATGCTTGCATTCATTGGAAGCTAGAACCTACTAAAACAAAAAGCCTTATAATTTATAAAGTGAATTTGAAATGGTCAATCTATTTTTCAATATTGCAATTTACATTGAAATATAACCAAAAATGACCCCACAGACCTCTGAATTGGTTCTGTTGAACCATCGATAAAAGAGAGGCCTTTATCACAAAATTATTAGTCTCCACTAGAGGTCGAGAAATACTTGAGTGAAGACCCCATGCATTTGGAGCAACAAAATCTTTTAGGGTTCTATTGTTGTTTGCCATCTTTAGATCAATAGGAATAGGTTTAGTAATCCTCGATGCTTCTCTAGCACTCAATTCCTTTAATCGTCTTCTGCGATGGAATGACCTTTCAATTTCTTGATCAAGCTCGCACAGATCTTCTAATCCACCTGATCCTAAACCACTACACATATAACACATAAGCGCAAATAACAAGGATTGAGAGAAAAACTAAATCACTATAACAAAGAAACAAATTTAGAACAAATAAAAAGAGGAAATGAAAACAAAGAACCAAAATAAACAAAACGTCTAGTCTACCAATTATTAAATCACTTTGATATTGGTTGCCTATCCCCGGCAACGGCGCCAAAACTTGATGTATGCTATATTATCGCAGTACTAACCGCAAGCGTGACGGCTTTGTCGTAGTAATACTAAAGTGTCGATCCCACAGGGACAGTGATCAAGTGCCAAGAGATTTTGAACTAATAGCTAGATAATCAGATCAAGTGGTTTGAGATTACAGAAAGTAAAGCAAATATAACTTAATGCATACCAAATCCAGCAAGAGAATGTTTTTGGTACAAAACGGGGATTAGAGATATCTGAACGTTGGGTTTGTCTCATTGATCGATCTTAAATTCAAACAAGGTAAATTTGTAACAATGCAATTTTAAAAGTGTTCAAGGAAATATCAAAAGGTACAGATTACCCTCTTTTGACGGCGTAATCAATATCAATCTAGATCGGCGTCCAACTTTCGTGGCTAACCGAATCTAGATTGATCCAATAGGGTTGTAGATATTATAAGGTTCCTCATACAAATCCTACCTCATTTCTTGACAGCTCAGAGTATGTTCGATCTAATAGATCTAACATCGTAATTCACCTTTCGATCCTTCTTGCAGCACCAGAGAAAAGTAATTACGTGATCAAGGTAACACTAGCACTAAAACAGCGTAGAATGAATAAACACAAGATAAAATTTGTATTTGCTATAAAATAACAAGTTCAAAAATAAGATACAATCAACAAGACCACACCCTTAGTTCCGATAAAGAAATTACGCTATCATAGCGTCATTAGAGTACAAATCTCTAGAAGAAGAAAGAAACATAAGAAAGAATTGAAGATAAAAAAGAGCAAACTCTTCAAAAAGGGTTGCAATCTTCTTCTTCCAAGCCTTATGTAATGGATGCACAAGAGGTCTTCTTCTTCCAAATTTTCACCAAGAACACCACTCTTGCCAAAGACACGTCACCCCTTCCAAGAGGTTTTTTTTGCCTACATTGATAGGTCTCTTTATCATCTACGTTTTGAAACCAAAAAAGTCCAAAACGGAGCTATAATGAGGGAGTTATGGCCGTTTTAAATTTGGGCTGCATAGAGATTATGGGTGTAATCATGATTACGGCCCTACCCATAATTCCAACATTGATGCTCTTTAACTCCTGGAACATTCATACAATTATGGCCCATTGAATGCTCGTCATTTGGGTACCAAGAAAGTTTGAAATGGACTTGTAATAGAAAAGTTATGGTCATTTTAATGCTGCCCTTTAATGCACTTAATGCCATTACGGGTGTAATGGGATTATGGGCATGCCTATAATTTCTGTGGAAAACTCCATTTCGTCTGAAATTTTGTGGGTGAGATGACCTTTGACTTGACTTGAATTCCTGCCATATTTTGATGTCAAAGGTTGCTGATGTGAAAATTACGGTCAAGCTGAATTTATGGTTATACCTATAATGTCTTCTGCCAAAGTTTTTGTCTTTCGAAAGGCTTCTGTTGAGAAAGTTAAGGTCATGTCTTCGGAATATGACTATGCTTGCATAAAAATGGGTTCTTTGGGATGTCATACTGGGAATTACGACCATAATGTAGATTATAGCCTCGGACATAGTTTTGGAAATTGGTCCCGTTTAAAGTCAAACTTCTTGTCAAGGTTTTTGATTCACTCGGGGACGTAAATATACTTCTAAATAGCTCAAAAAGCAAGTGAATTATCCTGTATTCATCAAACATGACAAGTAGTGAAGCTTATGAAGAAAGTTAATGAAATAAGGCAAAAGGAGATGTAAAAATATGAAAATAGGTCTAAATTCACTGGTAAATATAGGTCTAAAGGATTATAAAAATGTGAGACATCAGTTTTTGGGACCGGCCTATTTCGGGGATTATTTCCGTTGTTTATGTCTGTGAAATTTTAAAATCCCCAGGGCTTCCCAACAGTGGTATCAGAGCGACTTGCGAGACTCGAATGGTGTTCTATGCTTTTATTGTATGCTCACATGCCATCTGAATTTTTTTGAAAATTTGCATATGCACATGGATTTTTCTAAGTAGGAAAAATTGCAAGTTTTTCATTCCTAACATCTATTCGATTTCTTTGGTTTTTCGCTTTCTTCACATGGTGGGATAGACCCATATGTGAGATAATTAATTTCGCCCCACGCTTATAGGATAGACCTACTGTATGAGACTTGTCAAGATTATGGGGCAAGGTGATTGTCCTAATCTTGGTAGGTTAGGGATTGTAAGGGTAGGTGACAAGCATGCTTGGAGCATGCATGCACCACTTGTAGACTCTTGAGAGAAACGAAAAATCCTAGATTTGTGAAGAGACGTTGAGGTTGAAAGACATGTTTTTAATGAAAAATTAAAATTCAGTTTTTATGTTGTTCATGAGCATATAGAAAAGCATGAGATAGATATCATGATTGTGCATCATGTTGTGGTCATAATCAAGCCCCTTGTATGCCTGTGATGTATTTATGTGAGGCCTGCATGCCGCTTTTTCTTTTTGTTTGTAAATGCACAAAGAAGGTTAGAGGCGCATCCCTCAAGGAGCTTGCATCTTGGCGCATCAACCATGATGACTCATCTTGCTTGGTCGCAGAAGTAAGGGCTTGGCCGAACCATAGGGTTTGTGAGCTATCCCTCTTGGCACAAGCATGTTGGCGCATCATGCATGGAGGGGCCACCAATGTCTTGGCCGAACCCTAGGGTTTGTGTGCTATGCCTTGGTGTGAAGGACCTTCGAGCCGCACTTGAAGATAAAGCTTAGAGGGGGCTAGGTTATGTCTTCTTGGGGCCTGTCACCTAGGTCAAGCATTCAACATCCTTTGGCATGTGATAGTTTAATGTGTTGATTAGGCTATGACCACATCGCTTGTTTATTGCTTTCCATATCTGCTAAAGCATGCCTAGATATGCTTTATCATTTTGTTATGACTATAGGATTGCATGCCTGTAATGTTAGACAAAAGATAAAACTAAGAGAATGGGACCTCAAAAACCTTCAAAACAATATCAAGTCTGAAATAGCCTTCTGATGTGTAGCCCTCATCAAGATATCGATCAGTGGTGTTGTGCAATGATTTCCCCAGTCTAATTTTAACCTGGATGTGTCTTCGCAAGGAAATTCGTTGGCCCTAGGCATAACGGTCAAGATAGACTTGACTAGTTTTTCGAATGTGGTGGCCACATGATGGAACTCTAGAGGCAGCATTGAGATATTAGGGTTTCATTCTGTATGAAATGCCTAGACTATCTCAATAAGGAGAATTGCCAAGTGCAATCAGCCTGCGTGCCTACCATAAGAAGCATGAGTCTCTTTGTGCATCTCATCCCCCCCTCGTGAGATGCGTAGCCTCATGTGAAATAAGGATCTCATCTCACTAGGAAATCTCGGATTTCCTGATTGACTTTGTGGGTTATCAATTCGATTAAAATAGTGAGAGCCTTGATCATTTAATGCAAGTCGAGATTAAATGATTCAAAATTGTACTAATCTGCTTTCTTGGATGTTGTAGATCAATGGCTACGAACAATAGTGGATTGACACTACGATTCCTTCTTGAGAAGGATAAGTTGGTTGGATCCAACTTTATGTACTGGCATCGGAACTTGTGGATAGCTCTCATGCTTGAGAAGAAGCTATATGTCCTTGAGCAAGCTCTTCTCGTGCCAGCTTCACCTACAGCCCTAGTGGTTGAAAGGGATGCTTTTAGAAAGCATGACGATGACTCTTTGGAAGTTGCATGTCTTATGCTAGCCACCATGGCACCTGAACTTCAGGTGCAATATGAGGAGCAGAACGCGTTTTAGATGATAACACATACGAAACAGATGTACGAGGCTCAGGCTAGGACTGAGAGATATGACATTGCCAAGCAGTCTTTCGGTGCAAGTTATCTGAAGGTGCTCCATGTTGCGATCCGCAAGTGTACGGATACTCGAAGTAATAAAAGATATCGAACCCACAGAGACCTATGTTGTCAAATACTGATCAATTAATTTTTCACTATCTAGGAAATCGAATGAAAGTCAGGTAAATATCGCAAACACACGGAAAGATACTATCAGAGAGAGAAAACTGGGACCAGGGTTTCATTCACTTAGATTTTCATGACTAGAGGTACAAAGATGTTCATCAATCAAATTCTATTTTGATAAAGACATAATTTACCTAAAAAGGGATTATCTCACTCTCGTGCAGATAACCATGCAAGAATAAATCCTCACTTTCACGCAAGATTCATCCTAAGCTAATGATAGGTAAATCATCAATCGAAGAACTTGAGGATCACTTTCGTGCATCCGTATTCTAAGTTGATCGTCTCAAGCAGAAACTCAATGATCACCGTCGTGTATCCGAGTCTCAACACAAGTTTTGCCTATGGTTCTCTAACATTCTAATCCTCACTTTCGTGCAGGATCTCCACGTTTGACACAATAACTCGATCCTAAGTTTGTAATTGTTATCATGGCAATACAAATCACTAAAATTAAATAATAAGAACAATCCTAAGAAAATTCCTATCATATAGTTCTAGGGTTCCAAGTTCTCAAGCAAGTCACCTTTTGGTCCTTATTGCGAGAACTCTAAATCATGATAACAAAAATAAATTTAAGAGAATCTTAGAGCAATAATCACATAGGCAAAATTATCAAAGTAGAACAATCATGATGAAAATAAAAATAATATAGTCATTAAGAAAATCAAAGGGAATTACTCCCCCATGTCCCAAAAGTAGTTTAAGCTAGCATGGTGAAGGAATTACAATAAGTCATGGTTTCAAAAGATCAAAAATCAAGGAAAAAGAAGAGTTTAAGAAAATACAGCACAACTGTGAAATAAAACACAGCCGTAATTTGCAATTTGAGGCGATGAACAGTGTCGGCGCCTCTTCTTTCTTCGATTCCTCTTCCAATTGATCTCCTTTCGATCTTAAACTTTCGGTGTGTCTTCTCCTCCTTCAGATGAAGCTTTAGTATGAAAATCACGACCGGAGATGCCCTGGATTCGTTGCGGTGGCGGAACCCTAGGCGGCGGCATGAATGACGATTTCTCCCTCGACAGTCGATGAAAATTGGGGCTTTCGGTGTGTGTGTAATCCTCTCGTCACCCCCGTCCCTATTGTTTCTTACGGCTTTGAACATAGAGCCTTGGATCGTCCGCAATCATCTCCGCAAGAATCGGGCGTCAGGATTGACCTTGGAGTCGCGTTCAGAATGAGAATTCCGGCAGTGTAATAGTTCACGGCAGTGCCATAAAATCGGTCGAGTTTTCTAATTTGATGTCGTCTAGGAAATACGGCACCGTAATATAGTTTACGGTACTGCCGTAAAATCGTCTGAACTCTCTGTTCGGAAGTGACTGGAAATTACGGCTCGTGTAATCCTTTACGGTGGTGCCGTAAAATCAAACAAAGTTTCTGTTCTGAAGCGCTCTACAATACGGTACCGTGTAATCGTTTACGGCCGTGCCGTAAAATCCAAAAATCCTTCTGTTCGGAAACTCGTCAAAATACGGTAGTGGCTCGGATTTTACGGTAGCATATGAAAATATGGTACCGTAAAATAGGTTAGGGCACTGCCGTAATTTGCTGACTTGCTCCGTTTTGCATGAAATTTCTTGGGTGATCTCCTCTTGATGATGGTAACTCTTCTATGTGTTTGATTTTGCTTGAAAACGCCTTGAAATAGTGCCATTTTACCTAAAAATCATGAAAAACTAAAATAGAAGTAGACTTTGCAATATTCAATGAATTTAGCATGAAAACAACTAAAAGGTCCTCAATTTAGCACGAAAAGATATCTGGAATGATACAAAATATACTATATATTTTGGTGTCATCAAAATACACAAGGCTCAAACTTTGCTTGTCCTCAAGCAAAAAATCAAATTTGAAATCAAAATTTGATCAAAAGAATAACCTTTTCATGCTCAATAAATTTCTAAAATACAACTCATCAATGAAAAATTCTATCAATTGATTTATAGAACTTCAAATAAACATATCATCCTTATAAATCAACCCTCTAGATCCACAATTCAATCAAATAAAACTTTGCAACTTGTATAATAAATAGAATTTTTAATCTCAAGAATTCACCTAATTTCAGTTCAATTTATCATGCTTTTGTTTACAGGAATTAGGTTTCCAAGATCTTTCTCCACACATATATATATATATATATATATATATATATATATATATATATATTTGTTTTTCATGCATTTCGTTTTGTTGTTTTTGCATGGACGACATGTACCCACATAGATACATGCTTTTTATTTTGACTTCAACTGTTTTCTTAGGTACCACTGTCAATTTTACACAGTGCCAAGTAGAGGAGTCTTATTCTTTTCCATTCTCATCATTTTTTATAGACTTCAACCCATGTCTTAGGTACCACTATCAATCTTACACAGTGCCAAGTAGGGGAGTCTTTCACTATTTTTGTGCATCTTGGATTCTTATTTCCCAACAAATAGCAAAAATAGACTAACATCTACTAGGTTGATCAATTGATCTCAATTCACAAGTCATACTCATATACTCATTTTATTCGAAAGAAAAGTTTCACTTTTAGATTTTATTCTTCAAACAATACATCTATCCAAAATTTTATGCATCAACTAATGTCATATTTCAATAGACAAATAGGTGTTGAAGAAATAAATTTAACATGATAGGGCTATATTTCTAATCATGAATTTGATTTCTTTCATCATCAAAATTCATCAACACCCCTCAAAACATGACCATATATCACATTAATCAAAATATATTCAACATCACATCATGTCAAAAAGAAATAATATCATCATCATGTAGTACAACCATATCGAAAAATAAAAATAGGCGTGTCAAGCAGAACAGCAGTAGTGGTAGTCGTGAAGCATTATCCTTCCCTTTAAATCATATGTAATGTCAAAGAAGTAAGGGAAATTAATACTCACAAAATTTTCTTCGTCATTGTCCGGTCTGATTTCTTTCTGTATCCCCAGGTGAGTAGTCAGCATTGATGCTCCTCCCTTTTCTTATCTTTCAATAATATTTACTTTTTTTTTTAAACAAAATACGGTACCGTAAAAGAAATTACGGCACTACCGTATTTTCAAAAGAACTCTCGGGATGATTTTGGTCACAAAATACGGTACCGTAGAACACATTACGGCCGTACCGTAATTTCGAGGCAACTTTCTGATCGAAAGTGGACTGGACATACGGTACCGTAAAATACTTTACGGTAGTACCGTAATTTGCACCAAATCACGCTTATCCTACAAAAATAAAGGAAAAATTAGTATTAAGTTAAAGAAAACAAAATAGAGGTTAGAAAGCTTGGGTTGCCTCCCAAGAAGCGCTAATTTAAAGGTCATTAGCTTTACAGTTCTGCACTCAGATTTGATCTTGGTTCGTCGAGGTAAAAGCTCTCCTTTTCTTCAATTAGTTCTTCTTGATAATAGTGTTTCAATCTTTGTCCATTAACTTTAAATTCTCCTGTATCTTTACTCCATATGTGCACAGCTCTATAGGGATAAATTTTTTTCACCTGAAAAGGTCCGGACCATCTAGATTTAAGTTTTCCAGGAAAAAGTCTCAACCTAGAATTGAATAAAAGAACAAAGTCACCTGGTTGGAAATCTCTCCTGAAAATATGTCGATTGTGCCATCTTTTTGTCCTCTCCTTGTAAATTTTTGCATTCTCATACGCAGAGAGTCTAATTTCATCTAGCTCATTTAATTGTAATCTTCGTTTTTCTCCCGCACTCTTCAGGTCAAAATTCAGTATCTTGATTGCCCAGTATGCTTTATGCTCAAGTTCTACAAGCAAATGACATGATTTTCCATAAATCAATTGAAATGGAGACATTCCTATTGGTGTTTTGAAAGCAGTCTGGTATGCCCACAAGACATCATCAAGTTTGAATGCCCAATCTTTCCTAGTGCGTGACACTATCTTCTCTAAAATTCCCTTGATTTCTCTGTTTGATATCTCCACTTGTCCACTTGTTTGAGGATGATAAGGCGTTGCTACTCTATGATTCACCCCATATTTTCTAAGTAAGGCTGAAAATTTGTGTTCTATGAAATGCGAGCCCCCATCACTGATTACTACCCGTGGGGTCCCATACCGTGGAAATATGATCTTTTTGAAAAATTTAACAACAACTCTTGAATCATTGGTAGGTGAAGCAAGAGCTTCAACCCATTTTGAAACATAGTCAACTACTACCAGAATGTACTCGTTACCTCCTGAAGATGGGAAAGGTCCCATAAAGTCTATCCCCCAAACATCAAATATTTCAACTTCAAGAATGTTGGACAGTGGCATCTTGTGTCTTCTGCTGATGTTCCCCGTTCTTTGACATCTATCACAAGATAACACAAAGTTTCTAGCATCCTTGAAAATGGTGGGCCAATAAAATCCTGATTTTAACACTTTATAAATAGTCTTTTCAGTACTAGCATGACCGCCATAAGAGGATCCATGACATTGACATAATATATCTGTGATCTCTTCTTCAAGCACACATCATCTATAAATACCATCTGTACGTCTTCTAAACACATAAGGCTCATCCCAAAAATAGTGTTTTGCCTCAGCCAAGAATTTCTTCCTTCTTTGGTAGTTCAAATCAGGAGGAAAAACATTAGCAACAAGGTAATTCACTATGTCAGTGTACCAGGGGGCTCTGATCTGTTCAATGGTTAAGAGCTGTTCTTCGGGGAAGGAATCATTGATTTCATTGTGCTTTTCAGTATCCACTATTATCCTTGAAAGATAATCTGCAACAAAGTTCTCTGATCCCTTTTTATCTTTAATTTCCAAATCAAATTCTTATAAAAGTAATATCCATCTCAGCAATCGTGGTTTGCTGTCTTTTTTCTGCATTAAGTATTTCACAGCTGCATGGTCTGTGTATACTACTGTTGGAGTATGCCCTTAAGGCTAATGTTTGAGGCCTCGGGATTGTATCAGTATCATGTATAAACTTCATGCTTATAAAGGCAATGGTTGTTATTCATGTTGTTGCATTATCTGCTGTCACATGTATACTTCTGAATAATGTCTCAATGCTGTTCTGCTTGGCTGACATGCAGTTAAGTCCTTAGTCGAGATATCTTGGTGAACATGAGACAGCCTTGATATGATTGAGACTAATATGTGTTCTAATCTTATAGGATGCTTCGA
>JANTFE010021273.1:4703-19939 GCA_027562315.1 Costus pulverulentus
GGTGTAGACAGACGATGATAACGACAATGCCAAAATGATATATAAATATCAATGTCAAGTAGTACATAAGTTGACCAGAACTAGGTCATAGGGCATATACACCAACATATCCCTCGTATGACCATCATGCTTCTACTGCGCCAAAGCCTTGGTCAGTGGGTCTGCTAGATTGTTCTCTGTGTCAACTCTGCTAATCTTGACATCACCTCAGTCAATGATCTCTCTGATCAGGTGAAATCTCCTGAGTATGTGTTTGGACCTTTGATGAGACCGTGGTTCCTTTGCCTGTGCAATAGCCCCATTGTTATCACAACGGAGCTCAATGGGATCCACAGTAGTTGGAACCACCTGAATATCAGAAATGAACTTTCGTATCCAAATGGCTTCTTTGGCTGCCTCATAAGCGGTGACATAATTAGCCTCGGTTATAGAATCAGCTACGGTGGATTGCTTGAAGCTTTTCCAACAAACAGCGCCTCCATTCATCTTGAACATATAGCCTACCTGTGATCTGAATGTTGGTGTATATGCCCTTATACCTAGTATTGGTTCATCTTTGTGCAACTTGACTCTGATACCATTATGTCATTGTCGTTATCATTGTCTATCTAGATCTGCGATTGTATACTTACATGATAATGTCCCTGGAGACAGATTGGATCTGTGCTCATACTATTGTCTCCAGTCAATATACCTTAGTGGATATGGGACAGCTATGGTACTTAAAAGACTGGTATATGGGCTGGTTAGGCATGAAGTGCTAACGCAGACATATGGGTATATCAGTGATGGATATACTGGACCGACCCACTGTGAGGCAATGACTTGGTGTCATGAGTTATCCTCACAAGTGATAGGAGATGCATTGATCCCTTTACTTGAGGTCATTGACTCTTCTATATGGTTAGGGATATGCTTTGATACAACCTAACACCTTGCCATAGTTGGGATGTTATAATGGTTGTCATTGAGTATGTCACGACCCATATGAGAAGGTCAATGGACAGACAGAGGATTTGCCCCTTCCTAAGGGAAGCTTGATATCCATTGAGCTCCTCTATGGTTCTATGACTGAAAGTGTATAGCCATACCTAGGTGAGAACCTGATTTAGTCATGACTATGTGATTGGGTAAAAACAAGTGGTGACACACTTATCCAATCAGATATCAGTTTGGCAAAGAGACTATAATGTATCTGTGCCTAGTTGCGATGATGGGGATGTCGATGTCGATATCCATTATGATGACTTGGGTAGCAGCGATGCACTGCTAGGTCTCACCCACTGCTTGTGGTGACCTTAGGTCAGCACTGCCAACATCAGAGGAACCTACAGGGTCACACACCTTGATACTTGAGTTCTCATTTTAATCGAGAAGCCTTATGATTGAGTTATTGGATATCTCAGATATATTTGGGAGATTTCATCAGCGCCAATGGGTCTAATGAGATGGAAGAGAGTTATTGGAGCCAAACTTCATTTTTGATAGGTTGACCCATATTTGACCATGGTTGGTCACATTTGGATTAGGGTTGCATTGGATTTGATCCAATGGGTTAATCAACTCATGTAATGAAGTTTGGGCTAGCTCATTACCTAATGAGGCCCAATAACAAGTTGTCATGAAGAGCTAATGGGCTAAAAGGGTATAATGGGGAGAAACCCAACCACATTGGTGCCTAAGGGCATAATGGGGTATGGGTGGCATAATTTGCTTCATTAGGAAGCATTATGCGCCTCCTCCCCCATCATCCTTTGATGGAAACCTTGTATCTAAGGCAAGGCTTGGGGCGCATATGGCTTGTAGAACTTATTTAGTAAGTGGCAAGCACATATGGTAGAAGGAATAGTGTTTATGGTAAAGACTTGGAGTTTTTCCATACACCAAACCCTAATTGCTCTCTCCTTTAACCCTAGAAGAATTATACCTTCAAGAGTTGCGCCCACACCTTATTCTTGCCGCCCCTCATGCCTCTATATATCAAGGATATGCGAGAGGCACAAGAAGTAATTCAATTGGTATGTGTAATATCAAGAGGGCGAAAGCAAAAGTCATTGGCGCAAGCTCCTCTTCCATAGCCCCAAGCAAGTCTCCTTCCCTTCCTCTTGGTGCAAGGTGAACTTGCGCTTGGCGAAATCTTCTTCTCTCCTTCTTCTTCACTAGCACCTCATCCTTGGAGGTGGCGCAAGCTTTGAAGAAGGGACCTAAGGCTTGGATCTTCTTCCCGAGGCTAGCACCGAGCAAGGAAGAAGAGAACTCGAGGCATCCGTGTGTGTGAGATTGCAGAGGGTGAACACTTGTGTGCCTACCACGACATCGGCCTCCACTTGCTCTATGTACTTTCTATCACATCGTGTCGACCCCCTCGCATGACGATCTTCACTAGGTTTTTGGGACTAGCCTGTTTCGGGGATATTTTTCCGCTGCGTTTTGTAATCTGTAATGTCAAAAATTGTAAAATATCCCTAGGGTTTTCCTACATTGAAGTCATCAGGGTCAGACTGGAACAACGCATTAGTGTAGCCCTGAACAGTGAGCTCTTCCTATCCCTTATAGACCAAGAACAAATCCTTAGTTTTTCTTAGATACTTCAGGATATTCTTTATAGCCACCCAATGCTGCAGACCTAGATTGGATTGATATCGGCTAGTGATGCTCATAGCATAAGCCACATTTGGTCTAGTACACAACATTGCATATATGATCAAGCCTACTACCAAAGTATAGGACACTCGACTCATGTCATCCCTCTCAGCCTGTGTGGTGGGTCACTGGCTCTTTGAGAGAGTACGGCCATGTCTCATTGGAAGGTATCCCTTCTTGGATTGCTCCAAGTTGAACCTCTCTAGGACCTTATCAATGTAGGTACTTTGACTAAGGGCCAGGAGCCTCTTGGATCTATCCCAATAGATCCTCACACATAGGATGTAGGCGGCCTCCCCTAAGTCTTTCATCTCGAAACACTTTCCTATGTCTTCATAGACTGAAGACCAGGGATGTCATTTCCGATGAGCAGTATGTCATCGACATATAAGACCAGAAAAGTCACAAAGCTCCCATTGAATTTTCTATACACACAAGTGTCATATTCGCTTTTGGTAAAGCCATAATCTCTCACAACTTCATTAAATCAAAGATTCCAACTTTGAGATGCTTGCTTTAATCCATAAATTGATTTCTTTAGCCTACAGACCTTACTGGTGCATGTAGGATGGATGAAGCCATCAGGTTGTGTCATGTACACATACTTTGTCAGCTTCCCATTAAGGAACGCTGTCTTAACATCCATCTGTCATATCTTATAGTCATGATACGCAACTACAGCAAGCAGAATCCAAATGGATTTGATCATGACAACTGGTGAGAGTGTTTCATAATTGTCCACCTCATGGACTTGTCTGAATCCTTTAGCCACTAGTCTACCCTTATAGGTAACTATGTTGCCATCCATGTCAGTCTTCCTTTTAAAGACCCATTTACAACCTATGGGTTTTACCCCATCAGGCAGCTCAACCAAATCCCAGACTTGGTTAGCTGACATGGAATCCATCTCAGATCGCATAGCCTCAAGCCATCTCTCGGAGTCTGGTCCAGCGACTGCCTCATCATAGGTCCTGGGCTCATCCTCAATGATGAAGATCCCGTTGTGTTAGGTCGGCAGTGACCCATTCCTCTCAGGTGCACAACGAATCCTCCCAAACCTACATGGGACCTGTGTCTAAGGCTTAGGCTGCCTAGCAACTAGTGTAGGTGGCTCAGGTTCCATTTCTGTGTCTTGTGGTTACACTTGGACCTTGTCCAAGTCAAACTTCCTCCCATTAATTTCTTTCATGATAAATTCTTTCTCTAGAAAGACAGCACCCTGAGCAACAAAGACTTTATTCTCGTACGGACATTGAAGTAGTACCCTTTAGTTTCCTTAGGATACCCCACAAACACACATTTATCAGACCTAGGTTGTAGCTTGCTAGAATCCTGACGTTTGACATAAGCCTCACATCCCAAGATCCTGATAAAAGAGAGGTTAGGGCATCTCCCACTCCATACCTCGTATGGAATCTTGGAGACACTCTTAGATGGAACGTTATTCAGTATGAGGAGAAGCTATTTCAAGTGCATAAACCTAGAATGAGGGTAGTAGAGTTGCATGACTCATCATAGATCGAACCATGTCCAACATAGTTTAATTTCTCCTTTCGGACACACCATTCCATTGAGGTGTTCCAGAAGGAGTGAGCTGGGATAGGATTCCACACTCTATAAGATAGTGAAAGAAGTCACCGCTCAGGTACTCTCCACCACGATCTGATCGAAGATTTTTGATAGATCTACCAAGCTAGTTCTCTACTTCATGTTTGAACTCCTTAAATTTCTCAAAGGATTCAGATTTATGTCTCATCAAATAGACATTACCATATCTACTAAAATTATCAGTAAATGTGATGAAGTAGTTATATCCTCCTTTGGCTTGTTTACTGAATGGCCCACACTCATCACTATGTATAAGATCCAATAAACCTCCTGCTCTCTCACCAATCTTGGTGAAGGGTGCTTTTGTCATCTTCCCTAATAGACAAGGCTCACAAGTATCAAACTCCTCCACGAAGCTTGAATCTAACAACCCATTTGCAAGGAGTTGTTGAATGCGATTATTATATTTATGGGCTAATCGACAATGTCATAGGAAGGTACCAACAGAACCACTCAGTTTGATCCTCTTACTATTTATGTTACAAATAGAGCTATCCATGTCCAAGACATATAGACCATTGCATAAAGTACCCTTCCCATAAAACATATTTACAAATGAAAAAGAACAAGAGTTCTCCTTTATTTCAAATTTAAATCCTTTCTTTGCCAAACAAGGAATGGATACAATGTTCTTAGTAAGCCAAGGTACATAGTAGCATTGATCTAACTCTAACTGAAGTGCATAAAGCAGGGAGAGAGTCAAAATTCCTACAGCAACAGTAGCAACCTATGCTACGTTTCCAACTTGTCAGTCAATCACTCTAGGCCGAACCCATCTACTTTTCTTAAGCCCCTGGATATTTGTACAAATATGAGCTCTGCATACAGTATCTAATACCCATGACATAGAAGTAGAAAGGTTGACTTCGGTAACAATTATACCTGGGCTTGAAGATGAAGCCTTGCCTCTCTTCTTCTCATTCTGAAGTCACACCATGTCCTTCATCATGTGAGGTGGTCCTCCACATGAGTAGCACTTATTATTCTTGATCCTTTCCATCTTTAACTTTAGTTGCTTGGTCAGGCCTTTCGGCTCAACACACTGAATCTCAACTGTAGGAGGATTGAGCCTAACCAATTCACTCTTCTGTTCATATTGCCCTCGAAACTTAGGCGACATGTTGGTTAGGATCAAATTAGCAACGTGGAAAGTATCAGTCCGATGCTTATCATAAGCATCTTTCTTAGCCACTGAGGCCGAGTTTGGAAGTGGTTCAGGAATAGGCAGCTCAAGGACATAAAGTTTCCTCTCGAGCTTCAGCACAATTCTCAAGTTCATATACCAATCCAATAAGTTGGATCCAACCAACTTATCCCTTTCCAGGATAGATCGTAGTGACCATCTGCTATTGTTCGTAGCCATTGTTCGACAACAACCAAGAAAAGTAGATTAGTACTACTTCAAATCATTTAATCTAGACTTGCATTAAATGATTAGGCTCCCACTATTTTAATCGAATTGACAACCCACAAAGTCAATCGGGAAATCCAAGATTTCTTAGTGAGATGGGATCCTTATTCCACATGAGGCTTTGCATCCCACGAGGGTGGGATGAGATGCACAAAGTAACCCATGCTTCTTAAGGTAGGCACGTGTTGTGTCTGCAAGTGCATAGATACTTCGAAGTAATAAAATAGATATCGAAGCACAGAGACCTACGTGGTAAGTACCAAATAGAAGTTTTCTGACTAGCAAAGCAAAACGAATATATGATGAAAACTATCGAAAAGTGCATGAAAAAGATAATCAGAGAGAAAGCTGGGACTAGGGTTTCATCCACCTTAATTCTAATGACTAGAAGGAAATAAAGGCTGTCAATCAAATTTTATTATGATAAAGATTTAATTTACTTCATAAAAGGATCATCTCGCTCTCGCGCAGACAACCATACTAAGGACCAATCCTCACTCTCGTGCAAGATCTATCCAATGCTGAAAATAAGTAAATTATTGAACAAAGAACTCTAGGATCACTCTCGTGCATCCGAATTCTAAGTCAAACAACTCATATGGAATCTCAAGGATCACTCTCGTGCATCCGAGTCTCAACACATGTTCTACTTAAGGTTTTCCAATGTTCCGATTCTCACTCTCGTGCAGGATCTTCACGTCTAACACAATAACTCATCCTAGATTCAAATTATCAACATGGCAATAAAATCACTAAAAATAAGAATTCAAAAAACAAACCTAATCTCTTACGATAAGTTCCAAACTCAATGATTTATAGGGTTCCAAATTTCACAATCAACCTCTCAGTCTATTTTGCAAAATTCTAAAACATGCTGATATTTACAAAACTAAGGAGAATCAAAGAACAATCAAAGACAAAAGTAAAATTATCATAATAAAATTATCATGACAAAAGTTAATGTTTTATAGTCACATAAAATCAAGGGGAATACACCCCATGTCCCATAAAAAGATCTAAGCTAGCATAGAGGAAAGATTACAATACACCATAGTTTCAGAGGATTAGAAAGCGAAAAAGGAGAAGAAAAGTTACAAAACAGGGTTGTAATTGAAATACAAACTGTAATTTCGCTTGTGAATAGTGCTGCCACCACTATTTTGATGATTTCTCCCTTGATCGGACTCCAAATGCTCTGAAACATCTGAGGCATGCTCTCCTACTCTAGGTGAAGCTTCGGTGTAAAAATCATGATCTGATATGTCCTCTACGCCTCTCGGCGCAAGGATAAACCCTAACCGCCTCTCTGATGATTGCTCTCCCAATTGGTTATACAAATTAGGGCTTTATGTTCGTACATCTTCTCCTCTTAAATATGAGTCCGTAGCATCTTTCATATCTCAATTTGGAGCTCTGGATCAAAAGTTATGGTCTGCGTAAGATTCAGACCTGAAAAATTCGCGAAAAACGGCCCACAATACGGTACCGTGAAAGTTTTACTATAAAAAACGGCAGTGCCGTATTTTTACCCAGAATTCTGAAATTTTCCGTATAAAATCCTCCAAAAATATGGTACCGTAAGATTTTGTCCCAAAAATACGGTAGTGCCGAATTTTGCCCAGTATCTCTGATTTGAGTCGTCCAAAAATACGGTACCGTGATAGTTTGTCCAAAAAATATGGTAGTGCTGTATTTTTGCAATTTGGCTCCAAATTTCGTGAAAATTGATAGGTAACTTAGTTTCGACGTCTGGAATCCATTTGTGTGCTCAAATCTTCCAAAATCCATCAAAATATGCCACTTTTAACCTGATAATGATAAAAAAACAAGAAATAGTGTAGATTTTATAAAATTTGACAAATAAGACTTAAAAACAAGCAAAAGAGCATAATTATGACACAAAAAGACACATGAAATGACATAAAATATACTATAAATTTTGGTGTTATCAGCACACCGACCGATTGCACTTGGCAACTCCCCTTACTAAGACAGTCTAGGCATTTCATGTCCAGTAAGGGCTGGATACAGCATGAAACCCTAACCTCTCAACGATGCCTCTAGAGTTTTATCATATGCCCATCACATATGAAAATCTAGCTAAGTCTGTTCTTAACCATTATGCCCAAGGCCAACGAGTTTCTTGCGAAGACACGTCCAGGTTAAAACTAGACTAGGGAAAACATTGTCACCACACACCTTCTAAAGATAAGTGAGTGTGTCCCACGAGGATGGGAAACAGTGCACAACACCACTAATCAATAGCTTGATGAAGGCTACGAGTTAGAAGGCTACTAGATTTGATATTTTTGATTGAGGGTTTTTGGGGACTCTTTCTCTTAATTTTATCTTATGTCTAACATTACAAGCATGTAATCCTATAGTGATAACATAAAGATAAAACATCACAGGCATGCTTTTGCAATTATGGAAAGCAGTAAAGGGATGATGTGATCATAGCCCAATCAAAACATTGAACCAACACATGCCAAGGTGTTCAATGCTTGACCTAGGACACAAGCCCCTAAAACTAGACCTAGCCTAGCCAACCTCTAGAAGATCTTCAAAGTTGGCTCCAAGGTCCTCCTCACTATGGTTTAGCACTCAAACCCTAAAGGTACCCCTAGGGAAACCCTAGAAGCACGTTCGTAGGTTCGACTAATGCCATGGGCCTTCTTCGAAGCAAGGTGTGCCACCTTGCATACCACAAGAGGGATAGCACTCGAGCCCTAGGGCTTGGCCAAGCCCATCTTGTGCCCCTATGCATGGATGCGCCACCAAGGATGGACGCTTGTTACACCACCATGCAAGGTGCACAAGCAAGCATACATGCACCAAAGCTCCATGTACATGTGCCCCTAATCTTCTTCTTATGATTACAAAACAAAAGAAAAAGGAAAGTGGCATGCAGGCCGCACAAGGATATAACACAGGCATGCAAAGGGGGTTGACTAATGATCACAACATCATTCATAAAATCCTTGGTTCTAGGTTTCTCTCAGGAGTTTACAAGAGGCATACCAGTTGCCCTCCTTGCAATCCTTAACCTGCTGAGATTAGGGCAATCACCTAGTCCATGCCCCACATAATCTCAACAAGTCTCTCATGATGGGTCTATCCCACTATGAGAGGAGAAATTATCCCTTCCACATATGGGTCTATCCCAGTCATGTGAAGAGAGCAAAGAACCAAAAGAAATTGAATAGAGGTAAGGAACCAAAGACCTACAATTTTTCTACTTAAAAAAATCATGCGCCACATACATAAGATATGCGAAAATTACTACATGGCATCTGAGCATAGAAAAGCTTGGAAAACATTGTTCGAGGCTCGCAAGTCTCTCTGATACCACTGTTGGGAAACGTCGAGGATATTTATAAATATTTATCAAACAAAACATACACACAGCGGAAGCATATCCTCGAAATAGACCGATCCCAAAAACTCAATGCATCGCTCTTGCGAGGGGGTCAATACAATGTAGTTAGAGAGTACTATTGTGTCCGCAAGTGCATAGATACTCGAAGTAATAAAATGTTATCAAACCACAGAGACCTTGTTGTTAAATACCAACGAATTGATTTCTTACTAGCTAAACAAATCGAGTATGATGAAAGTAATCGATCTAACGGTATACGAAAAATCAGAGCAAAAAAATTAGGACTAGGGGTTCATCCACCTTAATATCTATGATTAGATATAATTAAGTGTTCATCAATTTATTCTTGTTATGGTAAAGATACAGCTTACTTAATAAAGAAATTAACTCGCTCTCGCGCAGTCAAATTACAAAGAACAACCCTCACTCTCGTGCAGGATTTATTCAATATTTAATATAAGTAAACTTTAACAGAGAGATTAAGAATCACTCTCGTGCATTCCATTTCAATATCAAAATCTCAAGTAAAACTAAATATTCTCATACCATAGTTTCACAGGTTTTACTTAAGGTTTTCAAACAATCCGATATCTATCTCTAGCATATTTTCATGTCTAACTCTATAATATTTCCTAGATCAAAACATTAACAAGAATTAAACTACAAAAATCTAGAAGTAAGAACAAACCTAATTTCTTACGATAAATTCCTAAATCTCAAATTTAGGGTTAGAAGTTTTGCAAATCACTTTTCAGTCCACATCACAAAACTATAACACATGTTAATGATTGAAACTAGAAAATATTAAAGACATTAATCTCTTAAGTAAAATTACCATACCAAAAATATCCTGATGAAATAAAGATCATCTAGTCATTAAGAAATTAAGGGGATTACACCCTTTGTCCCAAAAGAAGGTTTAAGCTAGCATAATTGAAGGATTATAGTAAAACATTGTTTAGATTGACCAGAAATTGAAAGCAAAGGAGAAATTTTACTAAACAGGGCTTTAATGAAAATTACAGCCCGTAATTAGCTCTCAAACTCGATGAACAATGGCGGTGCCCATGAATTCTTTGATTTTTCCTTTGATCGATCTCCTTTTGATCTGAAACTTCTGGTGTATGTTCTCCTCCTTTAGACGCAGCTTCTTCTTAAATTTGACAGTCGATGATGGTTTGTACACTTGTCGGTGACGAACCCTAGGGCGATGGTGATTTCTCAAATTCTCCGTGTAGAGTTCATAAAAATTGGTCCTTTCGCTTTGAAAATCTCCTCCTCTTTTGTCTTGTCATTCCCCTTTTTTTGGATCTTGAAATGGTGGTCTAAAACTCAAGAAATCGTCTTCGCAAGAAATCCACGAAAGAATCGGGCAAGTCGCATAAATATGGGTTTTAATTACGGTACCATGAAAAACGTTACAGTACTGTCGTAAATACTTCAAAAGTTACTGTAGGGAAACGGCCTGCAATTACGGCACTGTAAAATTCGTTACGGTAGTGCCGTAATCTTCTCGATTGTTTTTGAAAGTCTCTGTTTGAAATTTGCCCGATATTACGGCACCGTAAAATACATTACGGCAGTGCCATAATTTTCCAAAAAGTTTTTGCAGTAAGCGGCCGTGAAAATTATTACGGTAGTGTCATATTTGGATATTACGACCATAAAATTCATTACGGCACTACCGTAATTTTTCTAGAAAACTCAGTTTGACTTGAAATTTGATGTGTAAACTCCCCGTGATGGTTAGAATCCATATATTTATTGAAATTGCTTAAAACCTATCAGAATGATGCCTTTTTACCTAAAATTATTCAAAAACCAAGAAAGGTGTAGATTCCGAAGTATTGGACAAATATGGCATAAAAATAAGCAAAAAAGTGCAATTATGATTCCAAAAGAATAGTTAATAAGTACGAAAATTACTATGAAATTTAGAGTCACCAAAGTACATAAGGCTCAAACTTCGCTTGTCATCAAGCAAATTAAGAAATCAATACTGATTATGGAAAATAAAATTTCAGATGATGAATAAATTTCTAAGATACAATTACTTATGAAAAATTCACATGAAATATAACAACTTAAAATTTCAAATAAACATGTCATCCTCCGAATTCAATCTTTAAGATCCATGACTAAATCAAATAAAATTTTGCAATGTGTATAAATAGAACTTCAATCTCATGAGTTCACCTAGTTTTAGTTTTGAGTCCATGATGTCTTTGTTTACAGAAATAGGAACCTCAAAATCTTTTTCCCCTCAAATTTTCTCTCTTCTTTTTATGTATCTTTGACATTTTCTAAAATGAATACCACATTTCTTCTCGTGACAAATTTAGAATATATTGGCCACATAATCAACATAATAGAACTCATATTTCTTTAAGTAGGAAGAAATATTCTTGAGATAGCGGAGTTCATATCAAAGAATCTCTCTCATGGCATGCACCCACATAGATACGTACTTTTTAATTGAACTTCAACTCTTATCTTCGGTACAATTGCAAATACAATGCCAAGAAGAGGAGTTATTCTTTTCAGACTTCAACCCATGTCTTTAGGTCCCACTGCCAATTTTTCGCAGTGCCAAATAGGGGAGTCACTTTTCTTTTTCGATTTCGGATTCTTTCTTCCCAACAAATGACAAGATGGACTTTAATGATCTACTAGGTTTAATCAATTGATATCATTCCAAAAATTACACAACATATGCTCATTTTATTTAAAGTAGTTATTTCTCTTTCAAATTTCATTCATTAAACAATATTTTTACCCAAAACTTCATGTATTAATCAATGGAAAATTCCAACAGATAAATTATATCAAAGAAATAAATTTAGCATGTTAGGTCTATTTCCAATTCTCAAGTATTGTCTTGTACAGTAATTTATCATCAAGAAAAATTTTGGAATGATAACTGTAGTAATTTCATGAATTCGTTCTACACATCTTCATCATAGCGTCAAAATTTTCAATACATCAGAAAAATATATCACTATACATCTTGACTTCAACCATCCAAATCATACGAACGCACTAACACTTGGTGTACAAAACCATATCACGTCATCCATGCAAAGCATACAACGTTATACAACCACATCGAATCACCATCAAATCAAGTATCATAAAAATCTCAATACACCCATATCGAACAAGATTTAGTAGTTATAACTCAGAATCGAGGATTAGTAGTAGGCGAACACAAGAAGTATGACAGAGTCATCCTTCCCTACAAGTATATAAAATCATTATCAATCAATAAATCACAAGTAAAGCAATAGGTAAGGAAAAAGGATACTCACAAAGCTCTACTCATCAGAGTCTGCCTCCTCGTCATCTCCCTCAGCTGGGGTGGCATCCATGGGGTCACCCTGAGATCCTCCTTCTCCATCACCACTGCGCTTGAGAAGAAGGTAGTCCTTGATTTCTTCAACGTCATGAACTAAATGCACCACATAATCAAATATCCTCCCCACGATAGATGTCAATCGGTGTACATCGGCAGAAAGAGCGAGGAAACCAGGGTCTTGATAGCTTTGCCATCCACTCTGATCTGGGGCTACACGATCTGAGGAGGATCCGGTAGCTCTGTGCAGTGGTGGATCGATAGCTCTGTGCGATGGTGGATCGGCAGCTCTGGTGGGTGAAGAATCTATACCCATCCCAAATGGGTCATCACCCCAGGCAGCCGGTGGTGGTGGTACAACATCCACAGGTACAAGGGTGGCATAAGTAGCAGCACTCGAGAATAGCTTCCAGTTTTCTTGGTTTTGCATTGTGGTTGTCCCTGGGGTTGGCAATGGCAAAGTAGGAAGCCCAGGCTGCAGAATCAAACAATACGTATATCCATCCCTGACAATCATTTTCATGGCAATGCAGGATTCAATGTCAATCCTGGTATTGCCCCTGGCAACCTCAATACCATAGGGCTCAATCCCCAAATAAAGTGTTATAGGAGTAAGGAATCCTCCTATCACTATCGTGCCCTTCTTAGCTCTAGCTACCTTGTCCAAATCTTTCATGAAAAAGAAAGCAACATCCACAAAATACTTGTGAAGCATGCACCAAAGGAAGAATAATTTAGAATGACGAACCATACCGTCATTGTCCCCTCACCCGAAAATGGAATGAGCTAGAACTCAGTGGGCATATTTGATGCACGGGTTGGAGATGCTGGTAGCTCTTGCTGAGGAAGGAGAGAATCTGGTTTCTGCGGACATCGTCTTTCAGTCCCAAAATCTCTAATGCTCACATATCAGCATATTTAGTCTTCACAATCCTCCTGGTAAGCAGATGATTATACCTCTGTTCTTGAACTTCATCTCTGATGTAGGGTGGAGACACGAAATATGATACTAACTAAAATCCGATTATTATTATTTTTTTAATTTCAAAAAAAAAATCAAAATTTAAAATGCAGTCAGGAAATAGCAAATAGATTTCGGTGCTACAAAAATATCATTTATGAGAAGTTGTCATGTCTTTCGAACTGATCCATTGTAGCTTCAGTAGGATCAACTCGTCCCTGTCGTAGAGCAAAGTGAGTTCTTCCTTGTGACGCCAAAGATCAAGATTCTGGTGGCGCCGATTGCTTAAAATACCTGCGAAAAAAAACATAGTCAGATTAGCGAAAAGGAAGTTGATGCAGGAAATTCATGGAGATCATAAACAGGGAACGCAAGGTTTGCATAGTTTATCGACGCTCGAGCGTGGATTGCTCGTCGGAGGATTTGGAAGCAAGGAGGAGACAAGGCGGCATCGGTATCATCGGAACACCGACGGCTGGTGGTGGGGCGAGGCGTGGGTGGCAACGCAGGCGGAGGCGGGGACGTGCTATTCAGCAGAACAGGGAGACGCGAGTGTGGAGCAGAGGTGGCCGCTGTTCGTCGGGTGGTGGCCGTTCGCCCTACCTGCTACAACTGGAGGTTGGTATGGTTGTGGGAACGACGTGGCCGGAGTTTGAGGTCGAATGGTGGCCGGTCGGAGGAGGGCGACGAGGAAAGGTGGAGCTGGGGCGGAAGACTAGCGGAAACAAGGGAAATGCGAAAGAAGAACAGGGCGCATCGCCGGACGGCCGGTAGTGCACGGACGCCAAAACTACTACGACTGGGAGTTGATGAGGTTGTGGTGACGATGTGGCCAGAGTTTCGTGGTGGATGGTGGCCGGACAGAGGAGAACAGTGCTGGAAGACGACACTAGGGCGGAAGGCTGGCGAGAACAGGGGATTCGAACGGACGTTCGATTCCGGTGATCGGATGGGAGGATTGGCGGATTCCGGCGGCTAGAGCTTAATCTTGGGGAGGAGGAGTGATGCCCGGAGTTTTGTGAGGATCAGACCGGCGGATCGTCGGCGGCGTGCTCACAATCTTTCAAAAATCTGGAAAATGTTTGAGATGAGCGGATGAATGCAGCGGAGCAGGAGAGTTAATGGAGAGGGATTAGAGGAGATGAGGGGAAAGCTAGGTGACACAAGCACCTCAGAGAAGACAAGGGAAAGAGACATCCGATGCAATTAGAAGGAAAACTATTTCTTCATTCAAAATTCACTATCCATGACATTGTGTTCGTGTGATACATATAGGTGAGGCTTCAGCAGACGAACGTTGTATCTTCCTTCTATGGCAGCAGAGAATCCGTTGAAGGAGATGCTTCCTTGTTTGCAACTTCCAATCGTGAGTAGCAGGGAGACGTTGAAGGCAAGATGTTGAAGAGACGTTGCTGCTTTCCTTCTTTGGTAAAGACGAACGTTGCTGTTTCCATCATCGGCTCGCACGTTGTTGGAGAGTTGATGCTCGGCTGGAGAAGTTATTCCATGATGAGTGTTGCCGTTGGATGAGATCCAAGATTTGATTAAATCCTTTGTTTCCTCTTGTGCTGGATGTAGGTCTCGGTTGTGGAATTGTTATGTAGCAACTTGTTATTTGGAATGTGACTTGAGCATCACTTGCCGTTATTTATTGAGCTAGCTTTAAGAGTGATCATACTAGCTTATTTGTGACCTCACGAGTCTTTGTCTATGGCACCTTTAGGCTCCACTTGCATCTTCGTGGCTTGTGGTTCCTGTCCGCATCATTCGCCCAGGGTGAAAAAAAATTCTTCTCCGAAGAATGGTTATTGCGGCGGTGGTGTAGAAGTCCTGGAGGGGCAAAAGTCAATTGTCCTTCATGGGTCTGAATATGCAAAGTGTT
>JANTFE010021273.1:20039-34008 GCA_027562315.1 Costus pulverulentus
CCTAAAGGTTGAGGATTAGGATCCAGGTCAAGCTCAAAAGGATCTAACTTAGGTTCCATGTGAGGTTCAAGAAGACCTATGGGTTTGGGTTCAACTGGATTTTTAGGCTAGTCATCTTTAGGTTTGCTAGAGGTAGTGCTAAGGTCAAGTTGAGAACCTGTGGGTATGAGGCCTAAAATTGAAGGTAATAGCTCTATTTGACACTTAGGTTGAGACAAGTCTACAGTGGGCAACTCAGGGGTAGTTTGACTCTCAGACAAGTCAACTATGGGTTCTTTAGCTAGATTGCTAGACTCAAGTTGAGGACCTGTGGGTATGGGCCCTAAAATTGAAGGTTGAGGTATGGGTTCTACCTCATGGTTTGCCTCTTGAGTTTCACATGTCTCTTCTTGACTCAACAAGTTTTTGTTGGAGTAGTTGGCTACGTGTTCTAGTTTGGTCGGGTCCTTTTCTATATGTTGCCTTAATATTTTGTTCTACCTTATTAGCTAGTTGAAATGCATCTTCTATTGTATGTATGGGGTAGCCGATGAGAGCTCTTTTAATATCAAAGCTAAGACCATTTATAAACCGGTTAAGCATAACCCTAGGATGTTCTCTAGCTCTACTCCAATCATTGAGGGTCTTAAACTTTATAATGTATTCAGCTACAGTCATGTTCTCTTGTTTCAGAATTTTTTTTTTGAGAGATGAAGGATCATAAATTTCTTTTATCATTTCATCCAATCTCTTGATAGGTAGTCTATTGCCTCTGAGGGGGTTGAGTCTACTGGCCATGGGATGTTTTGAAAACACAATATAATCCTTTGAAAATAGATCTCCCTAAGATGTCAAAAATGATTTGGGCTAGTATGAGAGGATAAATCTATGAATAAACAAACTAGCATGCATATGTAATGAACAACTAAGCATGAAAGCACGTAATAAGTTTTTTTTTGTTTGTTTGTTTTTTTATCAAATAGCAAAAATATGCAATCTAAAATAATATGAACAATGAAACATGTAATAATTCTTTTCTTTTTTTCTATCAATTGCAAGTAAATAGCAAATACGTAACTATCATGCAAACTAAATATAAAGAAACATGAAGGAATTTTTTTTTTTGAAATGCAAGTAATTTGCAAAAGATGCAAAAGCAATAAGCAATAAAACATGAAATCAAGAACTAATTTTTTTTTATGCAAAGAACAAAGCAAGGATAGTGTGGGCAGACAAGAGTTGCTCACAACCTTTGCTCTGATACCAAACTGATATAGGGTGGAGACACGAAATATGATACTAACTAAAATCCGATTATTATTATTTTTTTAATTTCAAAAAAAAAATCAAAATTTAGAATGCAGTCAGGAAATAGCAAATAGATTTCGGTGCTACAAAAATATCATTTACGAGAAGTTGTCATGTCTTTCGGACTGATCCATTGTAGCTTCAGTTGGATCAACTCGTCCCTCTCGTAGAGCAAAGTGAGTTCTTCCTCGTGACGCCAAAGATCAATATTTTGGTGGCGCCGATTGCTTAAAATACCTGCGAAAAAAAACATAGTCAGATTAGCGAACAGGAAGTTGAAGCAGGAAATTCATGGAGATCAGAAACAGGGAACGCAAGGTTTGCGTCGTTTATCGACGCTCGAGCGTGGATTGCTCGTCGGAGGATTTGGAAGCAAGGAGGAGACGAGGCGTCGTCGGTATCGTCAGAACACCGACGGCTGGTGGTGGGGCGAGGCGAGGGTGGCAACGCAGGCGGAGGCGGGGACGCGCTGTTCAGCAGAACAGAGAGACGCGAGTGTGGAGCAGAGGTGGCCGCCGTTCGTCGGGTGGTGGCCGTTCGCCGGACCTGCTACAACTGGAGGTTGGTATGGTTGTGGGAACAATGTGGCCGGAGTTTGAGGTCGAATGGTGGCCGGTCGGAGGAGGGCGACGAGGAAAGGTGGAGCTGGGGCGGAAGACTGGCGGAAACAGGGGAAATGCGAAAGAAGAACAGGGCGCATCGCCGGACGGCCGGTAGTGCACGAATGCCGAAACAGCTACGACTGGGAGTTGATGAGGTTGTGGTGACGACGTGGCCGGACTTTCGTGGTGGATGGTGGCCGGACAGAGGAGAACGGTGCTGGAAGACGGCACTAGGGCGGAAGGCTGGCGAGAACAGGGGATTTGAACGGACGTTCGATTCCGGTGATCGGATGGGAAGATTGGCGGATTCTGGCGGCTAGAGTTTAATCTTGGGGAGGAGGAGTGATGCTCAAAGTTTTGTGAGGATCAGACCGGCGGATCGTCGGCGGCGTGCTCACAATCTTTCAAAAATCTGGAAAATGGCTGAGATGAGCGGATGAATGCAGCGGAGCAGGAGAGTTAATGGAGAGGGATTAGAGGAGAAGAGGGGAAAGCTAGGTGACACAAGCACCTCAGAGAAGACAAGGGAAAGAGACATCCGATGCCATTAGAAGGAAAACTATTTCTTCATTCAAAATTCACTATCCATTACATTGTGTTCGTGTGATACATATAGGTGAGGCTTCATTAGACGAACGTTGTATCTTCCTTCTATGGCAGCAGAGAATCCGTTGAAGGAAATGCTTCCTTGTTTGCAACTTCCAATCGTGAGTAGCAGGGAGACGTTGAAGGCAAGATGTTGAAGAGACGTTGCTGCTTTCCTTCTTTGGTAAAGACGAACGTTGCTGTTTCCATCATCGGCTCGCACGTTGTTGTAGAGTTGATGCTCGGCTGGAGAAGTTATTCCATGATGAGTGTTGCCGTTGGATGAGATCCAAGATTTGATTAAATCCTTTGTTTCCTCTTGTGCTGGATGTAGGTCTCGGTTGTGGAATTGTTATGTAGCAACTTGTTATTTGGAATGTGACTTGAGCTTCACTTGCCGTTATTTATTGAGCTAGCTTTAAGAGTGATCTTACTAGCTTATTTGTGACCTCACGAGTCTTTGTCTATGGCACCTTTAGGCACCACTTGTATCTTCGTGGCTTGTGGTTCCTGTCTGCATCAATCTCTAAAGATTATCCCATATGGGTTCGATGGCGGAGCTGAGTCTGAATATTCAGCTGGGGCTTTCCCCTTTCTCTTATAAACAACTCTTTTCATTGGCGCCATGAGAAATGGAAGCAAGATTTTGAGCACTTAGAGAAAAACTTGAATGAACAGTATCATTACCAAATGGGGTGAATAGGGCTTCAAGCAGGTTCTGAATCAAGCTCCCAAAGCTAGATTTTCGAGTTACAATCGACTTCCAAAGACTCAAGGGAAGATTTTCCACCTTTCCCAAAGCTTCTTGAAGGAAGAACCGGCTAGATTGAAGCTCTAATGGAGAAAATCGAAGCAGGGGCGGATGCTGGCGGAAGAACAGCGGTTGGGCTCGATCGAGATAAAAAATCTCAAAATCTCAAGGAAAAATCGGTCGGAAAAGGTTTAGGAAGGATCGCTGAAGGATTAGGAAGCAAGAAATTGAAGAAAACCAGAGGTCGGCATGAGACCCTAAATACAGTACCAGAATTTGTGTGGGTCCAAACGATTACGGTACCGTAAAATAAATACGGCACTGCCGTAATTTGCTCAAAAATCCCAAAAGTTTCTGTAAGAAAATGACCTGAATATACAGTACTGTAAAATAATTACGGCACTACCGTAATCTTCATAACTCTTAGAAACTATTTTGGTCGAAAATGACTCAAAAATATGGTACCGTGAAAAGCATTATGGTAGTGTCGTAAAATAGGTAAAAACTTCTGATGAAAATTGACCAAAATTATGGGCATTGAAATTCATTACGGTAGTACCGTAAGAGAATTACGGTACCGTAAAAATCATTACGGCAGTATCGTAATTTGTCCAAAAATTCGGAGATTGCCATTTATCACTAAAAAAACCAATCTAAACATACCAACAAAGAGAAAAAGAAAAAATTTACTCCTAAAGAAAAAATTAAAAGAAAAATAAAAAGAAAAATAGAAGAAAAAGTGCTTGGGTTTCCTCCCAAGAAGCGCTAATTTAGTGGTCATTAGCTTGACCGTTCAACACTCAGATTTGCTCGTGGTTCATCATATAAAAATTTTTCTACTTCTTCAATCTGCTCCACATGGAAGTAATGTTTCAATCTCTGACCATTAACCTTAAACACCCCCGTTTTGTCGCTCCATATGTCAACAGCTCCGTATGGATCGGTCTTCTTAACCTGAAAAGGCCCAGACCATCGAGATTTAAGTTTACCGGGAAAAAGTTTCAACCTAGAATTAAACAAAAGTACAAATTCACCTGGTTGGAATTCCTTTCTAAGTATATGTCGATCATGCCATCTTTTAGTCCTCTCTTTATAGATCCTTGCGTTTTCGTAAGCGGAGAGTCTAATTTCATCAAGCTCGTTCAATTGTAACTTTCATTTTTCACCCGCATTCTTCAAATCAAAATTCAACGTTTTGATTGCCTATAATGCCTTACGCTCGAGCTCTACAGGAAGGTGACATGATTTTCCATAAATCAATTGAAAAGGAGAAATACCTATCGGTGTTTTGAAAGCAATCCGGTATGTCCATAGTGCATCATCAAGCTTTAAAGCCTAGTCCTTCTTTGTTCTTGACATTATTTTCTCCAATATCCCTTTGATTTCTTTATTCGATATCTTCACTTGTCCACTTGTTTGGGGATGGTAAGGTGTTGCAACTCTATGATTTATCCCATACTTTCGAAGCAAAGCTGAAAATTTGTGTTTAATAAAGTGAGAGCCTCCATCACTAATTACTACTTGTGGCATCCCAAATCGTGGAAAGATAATCTTTTTAAACAATTTAACAACAATCCTAGAATCATTAGTAGGAGAAGCAATGGCTTCCACCCACTTGGAAACATAGTCTACTGCCACAAGTATATATTTGTTACCTCTAGACGATGGAAACGGTCTCATAAAATCAATCCCCCGAACATCAAATATTTCAACTTTAAGTATTGTGGACAATGGTATCTCATTCCTCTTGTTGATGTTCCCCGTCTTTTGGCAACTATCACAAGACAGTATAAAATTTCTAGCATCTTTAAATAAAGAGGGCCAATAAAATCCACATTGTAATACTTTAAAAATAGTTTTTTCAGCAGTAGCATGCCCTCTATAAGATGATCCATGACATTGTAATAGTATATCGTTGGTTTCTTCTTCGGGGATACATCTCCTAAATATGCCATCTACACATCTTCTAAAAACATAAGGCTCATCCCAAAAATAGTGCTTGACATTAGCTAGGAATTTTTTCTTGCCTTGATAACTCAAATCAGGAGGAAAAATATTAGCAACAAGGTAATTTACTATGTCAGCATACCAAGGAGCTTTAATCTGATCAATCCTCAAAAGTTGTTCCTCAGGAAAGGAATCATTGATTGTATCACCTTTATCATCTTCTAGAACTATCCTCGAAAGATGATCCGCAACAAAATTTTCAGTTCCTCTCTTGTCCTTGATTTCCAAATCAAACTCTTGTAGAAGCAAAACCCATCTAAGTAAATGCGGTTTACTATCTTTCTTCTACATCAAATACTTAACCGCTGCATGATCAGTGTACACCACAACATTTTAATTTATCAAATAAGATATAAATTTATCAAAAGCAAAAACAATAGCTAAAAGTTCCTTCTCAGTTGTGGTGTAATTACTTTCTGTCTCATCCAAAGCTTTACTAGCATAATAAATCGCATAAGGCTTCTTTTCCTTCCTTTGACCTAGAACTGCTCCTACAGCAAAATCACTGGCATCGCACATAAGCTCAAAAGGCAATTCCCAATCAGGTGGCAACATGATAGGTGCTGATATTAAGTCTTTCTTCAGTTCCTGAAAAGCAAGCAAACAATTCTCATGAATATAGAATTTAGCATCTTTACAAAGTAAATTAGTGAGTGGTTTAGCAAGTTTAGAGAAATTCTTGATAAAGCGCCGGTAAAATCCTTCATGTCCCAAGAAGCTTCTGATCTCTTTAACCGTTGTGGGTGGTGCTGGCTTCTCAATCACTTCAACTTTTGCTTTGTCAACTTTTATTCTCCTTTATGAAATAAATTATTCCTTGTCTAACCATGAAATGACACTTCTCCCAGTTAAGGACAAGATTAGTTTCTTTGCACCTCTACAAGACTGAAGAGAAATTAGCCACACAATCATCAAAAGAGAAACCATATACAAAAAAATCATCTATGAAAACATCCATAAAATCTTCAAGGAATTCAAAAAATATGGCCATCATACACCTTTGAAAGGTAGCAAGTGCGTTACACAAACCAAAAGGCATCCTTCTATATGCAAAAGTACCATATGGGCAAGTAAAGGTGGTCTTGTCTTGGTCATCAGGATGTATAGGAATTTGGAAAAAGCCATAATATCCATCTCAAAAGCAAAAATAAGAATGATTTGCAAGTCTCTCGACCATCTGATCAATAAAAGGTAAGGGGAAGTGGTCTTTCCTAGTGGCTACATTAAATTTCCTATAATCTAGAAACATGTGCCAACTAGTTACTGTTCTAACAGGAATCAACTCGTTATCTTTGTTTTTCATAACTGTGACACCTCCATTTTTGGGAACACAATGCACAGGACTTACCCATTTACTATCAGAAATTGGATAGATAATACCTGCATCAAGCAATTTCAAAACTTCCTTCTTTACAACTTCCTTCATAGATGGGTTGAGTCTGCTTTGGAAATCCACATGTGGTTTGTGCTCCTCCTCCATATGAATCCTGTGGATACAAAAAGAAAGGTTAATTCCCTTTAAATCATCAATGGTATACGCAATTACCTTTCTATGAATCCTCAACTCCTTTAAGATCAAATCAGTCTCCCTTTCATCTAATTGAGCATCAACAATAACAGGGTAAGTATAGTTAGGGCCAAGAAATTCATAGCGAAGATTATCAAGTAAAGCTTTAAGTTATACTTTTGGAATTTTCTCTTCTTCATTATCAAATAAAGTGCAGCCCAGCATATCATGAGTTTCAGCACTAGAATCATAACTAGAATTGGAATCATGAATTTCAACAAAAGAATTATCACAAGAATCAGTATGAAAGTCAAAAGGATTATCAAATAAGAAAACAAAATCATAAACTACATCATCTACAGCATGAACACTACAGCATGAACTAGTATATGATGGTTTCTTCATGGAATCATTCAAATCAAACTCAATTTTGTTATCACCAATATTTAGAGTGAGTTTATCGTTCCTTACATCAATAATTGCTCCTACAGAGGGTAAGAACGGTCTACTAAGAATAATAGGAAATTTTGCATCTTCTTCCATCTCGAGAACTACAAAATCAGTTGGTACAAAATACTTGCCAAATTGGATCAGAACATCCTCAAGAAATACCTACAGGATACTTCACTGAACGATCGGCGAGCTGCAAAGTAATTGATGTTGGTTTAGGATCTCCCATATCCAGTTTCGTGCACACAAACAAAGGCATTAGACTCACACTGGCTCCTAAATCACATAAGGCTCGATGGTAACTTGTTTTGAATAATAGCACTGCATTCCTCAGTTAATGCCACAGTACCATAGTCCTCTAATTTTCTTTTATTAGACAAAATTTATTTCCAAAATTTAGCATATGTAGGCATTTGACATAAAGCATCAGTGAATGGAATGTTAATATATAGCTTTTTCAAAACATCTAGAAATTTCCCAAATTACCTATCTAACTTGGCTTGCACAATCCTCTGGGGAAAAGGTATAGGTGGCCTATATGGTGGTGGTGAACTAGGTCTAGAAGTACCAACTTTACATGGCAACTCACCATTCTGTGAAGGCTCATCCTCCTTAGAAGGTGGCGAGCTAGGATGGGACTACACATGTGCAGGTTGTGATTTCAAAACTAGTTCATTGCTAGGTTCAACATTAGGTTGTACCTTATCATAATCTAGTGATCCCCTTGGGTCCTCTAACTGTTTTCAACTCCTAGTTGTGATAGCAATACAATGTTCCCTAGGGTTAGGTTCAGGTTTGGTAGGTAATTATTTCCCTAGGGGTCTATAAGCAGTGCTAGCTTGTTGTGCTATCTGTGTCTCTAAAAGCTTATTGAGCACAATTAGTTGATTAATCTTATCATTTCAAATCTCTGATCTTGTTTTCCCATAAACTTAACAAGCAAAGATTCTAAATTAGATTCTTGGGGCTGATTTTTATTTTGATGCTTTTGTTGATATCCTCTATTCTCACCTTGCCCCCCAGTGTTATTATTATTTTTCCAAGACAAATTTTGGTGATTTCTCCATCCAGGGTTGTAGGTACTAGAGTAGGGATCATTGTTTCTACCTTAATTATACCCCCTAACAACATTAACTTGCTAAGAACCCTGATCAGTAATAATTTTACACTCCTCAGAATAATGCCCAGAATTTCCACAAACTTCACAGATAAAACTACTACAGGTTGTAATTGAAGAGAGTGAAGTCTATTATGAAAAGAATCTACCTTTACAGCCATAGAATGCCAACCATCACTATCATTCTTACCATGAAGAGGACGATACAACACTCCTCTCTTAGTAGTCGACTGGTTGTGATTCAAAGCCATCTCCACATTTAAAGTGTAAGCATCTTCAACTATTTTCTTCATCAGGGCTCCTCTTGCAGCAGCATCAACAGTTAGATAGGTACTATAGAGTAAACCATTATAAAAAGTTTGAATTAAAACTCAATCTTCTAATCCATGGTGAGGGCACTTCCCCATGCCTCACTAAGTGATTCGCCATCCTTCTGTGCAAATCCCGTGATCTGATTTCGCAATTGAATCATCTTACTGGGTGGAAAGTACTTCATCAAGAAAGCATTTGACAGTTGTTCCCAAGTGGTGAATGTTCCAGTCGGATGAGAATGTAGCCAGACTTTTGCTCGGTCCCGAAGGGAAAAAGGAAACAATCTCAGTTTAAGTGCATCATCAGATACACCATTAATTTTCATAGTATCACAAAATTCAAGAAAAAGAGATAAGTGTTGATTAGGATCTTCAAGCAGAGATCCTCCAAATTGATTCTGCTAGATCATTGATAGGAAGGCTGGTTTAATCATGAAATTATTTGCATCAATTGTTGGCCGAGTTATACTGGAGCAAATTCCCTATGTATTCGGGGCTGCATAAGCTCTATGTGTTCTCCTCACAGCCATGATTGATTCTTCTTCTTTTTCCTATGTGAATCTAAGTTTCCTGTGCAATCTAAGAGTTTTATTAATTTCAGGATCAAAGGGGACTAATGGTCCTGATCTAAGAGTCCTATGCATAAACAAGTAGAGGATCAAATAAACTCGGAATTTGCAGAAAATAAGAGAAAATCAGAATATGACACAGAAAACAATAAAAACAAAGCTTAGTCTAGCAATACTATCAATTATATCAATATTAACGAAAACCAAGGTCCCCGGCAATGACGCCAAAAACTTGTTGTGCCCGCAAGTGCACAGATACTCGAAGTAATAAAAAATTATCGAACCACAGAGACCTTGCTGTTAAATACCAACGAATTGATTTCTAACTATCTAAACAAATCGAGTATGATGAAAGTAATCGATAGAACGGTATACAGAAATCAGAGATAAAGAATTGGGACTAGGGGTTCATCCGCCTTAATATCTATGACTAGATATAATTAAGTGTTCATCAATTTATTCTTGTTATGGTAAAGATGCAGCTTAGTTAATAAAGAAATTAACTCACTCTCGCGCAGTCAAATTACAAAGAACAACCCTCACTCTCGTGCAGGATTTATTCATAGTTTAATATAAGTAAACTTTAATAGAGAGATTAAGAATCACTCTCGTGTATTCCATCTCAATATCAAAATCTCAAGCAAAACTAAGTATTCTCATACCTTAGTTTCACAGGTTTTACTTAAGGTTTTCAAACTATCCAATATCTATCTCTAGCATATTTTCATGCATAACTCGATACTATTTCCTAGATCAAAACATTAACAAGAATTAAACTACAAAAATCTAGAAGTAAAAACATACCTAATTTCTTACAATAAGCTCCTACATCTCAATTTTAGGGTTTCAAGTTTTGCAAATCACTTTTGAGTCCACATCACAAAACTCTAACACATGTTAATGATTGAAACTAGAAAAGATTAAAGACATTAATCTTTTAAGTACAATTACCATACCAACAATATCCTGAAGGAATAAAGATCATCTAGTCATTAAGAAATTAAGGGGATTACACCCTTTATCCCAAAAGAAAGTTTAAGCTAGCATGATTGAAGGATTACAGTAAAACATTACTTAGATTGATCAGAAATTGAAAGTAAAGGAGAAATTTTACTTAACAGGGCTGTAATGAAAATTACAGCTCGTAATTAGCTCTCAAACTCGATGAACCGTGGCGGTGCCCATGAATTCTTTGATTTCTCCTTCCATCGATCTCCTTTCGCTCTTAATCTTTTGGTGCATGTTCTCCTCCTTCAGGCGCAGCTTCTTCTTAAATTTCGCGGTCAATGATGGTCTGTACGCTTGTCGGCGATGAACCCTAGGGCAACCATGATTTCCTCAAATTCTCTGTGTAGAGTTGATAATAATTGGTACTTTCACTTTGAAAATCTCCTCCTCTTTTGTCTGGTCATTCCCCTTTTTTCGGATCTTGAAATGGTTGTCTAAAACTTGAGAAATAGTCTTCGCAAGAAATCCGCGGAAGAATCGGGCAAGTCGTGAAAATCTGGGTTTTAATTATGGTACCGTGAAGAACGTTACAGTACTACCATAATTACTTCAGAAGTTATTGTAGGGAAACGACCTGCAATTACGATAATGTAAAATTCATTACGGTAGTGCCGTAATCTTCTCGATTATTTTTGAAAGTCTCTATATGAAATTTGCCCGATCTTACGGCACCGTAAAATACATTACGGTAGTGCCATAATTTTCCAAAAGGTTTCTGGGGGAAGTGGCCGTGAAAATTACTATGGTAGTGCCATGTTTGCAGATTACGACCGTAAAATTCATTACGGCACTACCGTAATTTTGCTAGAAAACTCGGTTTGACTTAAAATTTGATGTGTAAACTCCTCGTGATGATTAGAATCCATATATGTATTGAAATTGCTTAAAACCAATTAGAATGATGTATTTTTACCTAAAATTAATGAAAAACCAATAAAGGTGTAGATTCCGAAGTATTGGATAAATAATGCATAAAAATAAGCAAAAGAGTGCAATTATGATTCCAAAAGACAAGTTAATAAGTATGAAAATTACTATGAAATTTAGAGTCATCAAGTACCTAGACCAAGTGCAAGTCGATGTCGAGGTAGGCACCCAAGCGTGCACCCTGCGTAGTGTCAAACACACGGATGCCTCGAGTCCTCTCCTTCCTTGCCCAATGCTAGCCATGGGAAGAAGATCCAAGCCTTAGGTCACCTTCTTCAATGCTTGTGCCACCTTCAAGGAAGATGCGCCAATGGAAGAGGATGAAGGGAGAAGATGAGGATGATACCGCCAAGGGTTTCTCCACTTGCACCAAGAGGAAGAAGAGAAACTTGCTTGCGGCTATGGAAGTAGAAGCTTGCGCCAAGATCCCTTTGTTCTCGCCCCTTATGTGGTTCATGCCAATTGAATGCATAACATAGCCTCTCGCATATCTCTAGATATATAGAAGCAAAGGGTGTGGTAACCGAAGGGATGGAGGCGCAAATCCCATGAAGAAATCGGCTAGGGTTAGGGTTAGGGTTTATGGAAAACTCTCCAAGAGCTTTCCATAAACCCCTTCCTATCATCCATATGCGCCAAGGACATACCAAAGATGTCCTCCAAGCCATATCAGACCCAAGACTTGCCATAGAGGCAAGCATACCATCCAAGGATCAAAGGGGAGGCGCCAATTGCTTCCATATGATGCAAATTGCGCCACCCACACCCCATTATGCCCTTAGGCGCTAATGGGGTTGGGTTTCTCCCATTATACCCTTTTAGCCCATTATCTCTTCAAGACAACTTGTTATTGGGCCTCATTGGGTAATGAGCTAGACCAAACTTCATTGAACAAGTTCATTAAGCTATTGGATCCAATCCAATGCAACCCTAACTCAAATGTGACCAACCATGGTCAATTTTGGGTCAACCTACCAAAAATGTTGTTTGGCTCCAATAACTCTCTTCCATCTCATCAGACCCATTGGTGCTAAAAAAATCTTACAAATAGATCCGAGCTATCCAATAACTTGATCATAAGGCTTCCCGATCAATACGAGAACTCGAGTATCAAAGTGTGCGACCCTGTAGGTTCCTCTGACATTGGTAGTGATGCCCTAAGGTCTTCACAAGCAGTGCGTGGCACCTAGCAGTGCATCACTACAACACAAGTCATCGGAATGGATATCGACATCGACATCCCCATCATCGCAACTAGGTACAGATGCATTACAGTCTCTTTATCAAACTGATATCTAATTGGACAAGTGTATCACCACTTGTTTTTACCCAATCTCATAGTTATGACTAAATCAGGTTTTCACCTTGGTATGGCCATACACTTTTAGTCATAGAATCATAGGGGGGCCACATGGATATCATGCTTCCTTTAGGAAGGGGCAAATCCTCTATCTATACATTGACTTTCTCATATGGGTTGTGACATACTCAATGACAACCATTATGACCTCCCAACTACGGTGAGGTGTTAGGTTGTATTAAAGCATGTTCCTAACCATATAGAATAGTCAATTACTCAAGTCAAGGGATCAATGCATCTCCTGTCACTTGTGAGGATAACTGATGACACCAAGTCATTGCCTCATAGCGGGTCGGTCTAGTATATTGATACGTTCACAAGTGCATGGATTTATCGAAGTAATAAAATAAGATATCATTCCCAACGAGGATCTGGCAGTCAAGTACCGATTACATGGTCGATCTATAGCTAGATGATTCAAATGGTGTTTTTGTTTTGGAAACTTCTAAGTACAAATAAAAAGAAACAGATATAGTGTTTTTAGTAAAAATCAATTCGGATAAATTTAGGATTTGGGGTTTCACCACACTAACAATTTTGAATTTGATGAAAGTAAACCTTTGAATAGAAAATTAAAGCGTTGAAAGGGATTTTTCCTAATGTACATATTACCTCCCCCCGAAGCGTAATCCTGTATCTATTTAGATTAATTCCCTACTCTCGTGACAATTAACGTACCTAGACCCATTAAGTTTGGTGAAAAACCTTGAAATCCTTCAAACGAATCTAAACTACTACCGTGATTGGATTTGTAGGTTTGAAAAGAATAGTTCCGACATTGCGATTCACCTCTCGGTCCTTCTCGCAACATCTCAAAGGCAATAAAACTTGTCCAGAGTATTAAAGCGGGATACATACAATTCTAATTAAATCAACTCAATAGTATTATTAACAAAGATTCGTACAAAAGATGTAATTCATAAATCAATCAACAGGCTATTTCCCAAATCTTGAAAAAGAGTTTACACGTTCATGTTTAAAGCAAACAGCATGTTCATCGATGAAAATTGCATAAAACTCAATAATATTAGAAGAAATCACTAGACAAGATACTAGAAAGGCTTCCCCTCTATATGGAGATGAAGATGAAGCCTTTAATTCTTCCTTTGCGCGGCTTTCCTGTTCGAATTCTACCTTGGAAATGATTTTCGCCGCCGCCACTGCCTCTGTTTGTTTTCATCCGTAGAAGCCCGGGAAACCCTTCCAAAATCCTTCCTTTTATAGTTTAATCAGTGTAGAACCCATGTAGGAAGGTTTCTGCAAAGTTTGGTTCAATTCAGGTTTGATTTGGAGTTGAATCTAGTGAGAAACATGAAGGGGCAAAAATATTCACGTCCCGTAAAGTGTTTACAGCTGAGGTCGTAATTGTTTCTCTGAATAATGCCTTGTTGGGGTATGCCCTTAAGGCTAATGTTTGAGGCCTTGGGATTGTAACAGTATCATGTGTATAAACTCTTGTGTTTATAAAGGCATGGTTGTTATTCAGTT
>JANTFE010021280.1:0-10000 GCA_027562315.1 Costus pulverulentus
GTTAGGCTGACGGGTTACTCATTGTGTAATCTTTACTCTCGGGTTACACAGTGTGTAAGTCGTGCCATCACACCTCAATTTACACAGCGAAAAATTGGGGCGTGACACCTTGCTACATCTCCACCTGGTATACGCGCGTGCTTGGAGTTTGTGTGCATGAGACACTTGCGAGCGAATGACGTGATGCAAACACGTAGCGACGCATAAGGCGGCACCGAGACTATGCATCAGAGAAAGAGCCAGGGAGGGTTCGTGGACTTCACTCATTAGCCTTATTGATCGGGTTTGGCGGCCCAATTAGGTGGACCCGACGGATTATTTTGACCGAGTGTTGGTAGCCCAAGATTGGGTGAACTCGGGTCAACTTTATGCAAGATCAAAGTGGGCTGATTAGCTTGGAATTAGTTCAATTAGATTGAGTCACGTTGTAGACTCAAGTGAAGATAAATTTGGTGTACTATTATTGGTCAACATTGATGGGTTGACTTCAAATTTCACTTGCAGGGAAATCTGAGGGCTATTGCATGTGGGACACATGGCACAATGCCATGAAGCAGCAAAGTGGGAAGCATGGGAAAAAGGTGTACTAGCTTGGAAGAGAAGAAATCAGGTACGAGCCTTCTTTCTCCTTTTAGTTGGCGACCGGACTGGGGTCCGATGGAGAGTATCATGGAAGATAGGTGAAGCGATCACCGGTGACCGATGACAGAATCAAAGCTGACACATAAGCACGTGGATTCCAGAGGTCCCCGTCGGTTTGGGTGTGGCGCACGATTCGTTCGTTGCCTTGGCAGATCTGGCTAGCGAACCCCGTTTCTCCTCCCCTCATTGGAGGTGCTGAGCGTGGAAGAAGCCGTCAGCGGCGATCTAGCCAAGTTGCGGTTCCTTTCTGCAAGAGCGAGGCTGAGGCATGGCACTAGAAGCAGAAGTGTGCGCCTACCAGTTACGGTCACGATCCGTGGAAACCAAAAAATGAAGAAGAAGGAGGCGGAGTCACAGCATCGGGGTCAACGGCCGTAAAAGCAGTCTACATACTGGAGGTAGTAGGAGGGACATGGGGAAACTCTACTAGGTGACACCTTGCATACTGGGGTAGTAGGGAGACATGCCCTCATGCCCCCATGGCATGTGCCCCGCTACCCCTAGTATGTAGAGTGCGAAATGTGTAAAATTAGCCTTGCTACGGCTTGGGAAGCCTTTTACACATCGGTGGTAGTCTGCATACTGGAGTTAGTAGGTGATGTGGGGTGGAGACACGTGATGAGCAAAGCAGAAAATGGTATATAAAGATCAACAGCCAGATATCCAGGCAAGAAAATTAATCAGTTATGAAAAGTTGATATGCCTTATAATAGGTTCCAAAGATCCAAAATTATAACTGAATGTAGATTTAAACTAGTTCTTACATAATGTATAAAACTTGGAGAGCAAAGAACTATCAGGCAAGTAGAATGTTTGCAACAAAATAGCTAGTCAAATCAGAAATTTAAGACAGTGCAGAATTTTATCAGAATGCAAATGTTGCCATGGCCTCCAGAGTGATTGGTTGGACTTGGATTTGACCCAATTGTTTTGGATGAGGAACAAGGTTTGGTCTTTCTAGTCATACACAAAATGAAGCGTTTCCTTTGCCCGACTTCTTAAAATACCTGCGACAAAAGTGATACTCAAATTAGTACATAAAAATATTTGTAGAAGTTATTTAGATAAGAAAAGATGCTATGTGTTTCTGGTTGATCCATTTTCGCTTCAATTGGATCAACTTGTCCATCAATTAGAGCAACGCGAGTTCTTCCTATTGACGTCGAAGATCGGAGGTGGAGGCTCGTCCAAGCACACTAAAATCCTATGTCAAGAAGGCTAATCAAGTTAGTTTGAAGAGAAAAAAAGACAGTAGGAAAATCTAGAATAGAGAACGTCGCACGATTTGAGCAGAGTTCATCGGCGTTCGTTCAGTGGTGCACGGATGTCGAAATTGCTACTACTGGGGGTTTCTGTGGTGGTGATGATGACGTGGCCGGAGTTTCGGGTCGAGTGGTGGCCTGTTGGAGGAGGGCGACGAGGAAAGGCGGGTTTGAGGTGGGAGCATGGCGGAAACAGCAGAAACACGATCGGAGAGCACAGTTAGGCGGTGTTTGTCTGGTGGTCCACGAACATTGGACCTATTACGATTGGAGGTCCCTCTGACGATGGCAAAGTGGTGGCTAGAGTTTGAAGGTGATTGGTGGCTGGTCGGAGGAGAATGGAGATGAAGAGCGGAACTAGGGCGGAAGTATGGCGTTAATAGGGGAAGTGGTCAGCTGTTTCAATTCCGGCGATCGGGGTGGCGGATGGACGGATGCCGGTGCCTAGAGCTTAGTCTTGGGGAGGAGGAGTGATGCCCGAACTTTCGTGAGGATCAGACTGGTAGATCGTCGGCGGCGTGCTCACAAAGTTTCAGAAATCTTGGGAACACTCGGCACTTGGCTGGTTTGATTGCGGGAGGAAGGAGAGAGTATGGAAGGAGGAAGAAGGGAAAGCAAGGTGACACAAGCACCTCAGAGGGGAAGAGGATGGTAAACATCTGATTCCATTGGAAGAAAACTATTTCTTTCATTCAAAAACATTCTATTGATTACAATCGTGCGAGAGTTACATATAGTGATACGCTTGGAGAGAACATTGTTGCCGAACGTTGCAATTTCCTTCATTGGTAGCAGAGAACTGTTGGAGATATTTCCTGGTTTGCATCTTCCAATCTTGAGCAGCAGGGAGACGTTGAAGATGGGTGCGAAGGTAGACATTGCAGCTTCCATCTTTGCAACGTTGAGGATGAACTCGGCTGACGCTTGATGATTTCGCCATGTGGCTGGCTGAGAATATCTGCATGGCTTGTTTCCTTTTGGCGTGGATGTAGGTTGGAGATTTGATGCTCGTTGGCATGACTTATGAGGATAATCGTTGGATGATGGAGAGTATGCGACATCATATTTGGTAAGTGAGCTCTAAAGTTGAAGTAGTTCTTCCCATTATTTTGAGCTAGCTTATTCATGAAACCTCCAGGTCTTTGGCTAGGGTACTTGTAGACTCCATTTGTATCTTCGTGGCCTATGGTTCCTACCCCCATCAATTCTCCCCGGGTGAAAAGAATTCATCCCCGAAGAATTGTTCTTGTGTACGTGAGGGAGTTCTGGAGGGGTGAGAGTCAATGTCCATAGTCCAAGTTGTAAGTCAGGGATACCTGCATTGAATTCCCTTTCTCGGCCATATTCATTAGTAAACTTGAAATAAGGAATTCTAGCATCTAAGTTGCTTGGAATAATGAAATCAATATGCTCAATTTGAAAAGTAGACAAAGCAGAATTATTTTCAATTATTTTAGTTTGTGTTGGTTCTAAAGGTGGTTTAAGGGTATGGGTAGCAGGACCTAAGAGGCAAGACTGAGAGTCCAAAGCATCATGGTGCAATTCTACTGTGTCAATAGGTTGAGGTTCACCTAAGAGTTGAGGTTTAGGGTTGTCTATAGCTTGAGGTATTTTATTCCCTAAGTATTGGTCAATCCCAATGAAGTCTATAGGATTAGGTTCATAGCTATCTAGCGACACAGTTCCTATGTCTTTGGATTGGGTAAGTGGGTGAACTTCCTTGGACGCACTAAGATCAAGTTGGCTTAGGCCTAAGTTTTCATTGTCTATGGTTTGAGTAGGCTCAAGTTGCTCAAGGAGTTCTAGTTCTGTAGGTGGAGGAGAACTTGTTTCATGGGGAATTAAGGGTTGAGTTCCTAGGGACATTTGTTCTAAGGATTCAGGTTGATCTTTTGTATCCTCTATGTTTAAGTCTAGCCTAATGTCTTTAGGTTCAAGTTCTAACTTAGGCTCAAATTGGGTTGTCCCTATGTGTTCATTGTTTGAGGTGTCATCTTGTTTGTTGGTGTTTTCTAGGTTCAAGTCACCTAAAGGATTGAGCCGAATCTTAGTCTCGGTGTGTGGTTGGGTGACTTCTATGGTTTGATTGGACTCTTGTTGTAGTCATAGCTCACTAATTCTTTCTAAGAGTTGTTTCATATCATTAGATTGTTTATTCATATTATCAAATTGATTATTCATCTCATAACGAATGGCATTAGTGCTAGCTTGTGTTGACTCCTAACTTCTAGGATAGATGATGTGTTTTAAACCTCTAAAGTTGACACTATAGGACCAACGTTCTTTATGATGATAGGCTTGAACACTATGAAGGTATTCATTACCTAGCAAGATATCAAAACCTTCTAAGTTGAGAACATCACACCAAATGTTGAATTTTATACCATCTAGTTGAATAGGGACGAGACATTGAAAGTTAACTAAGGTGGTAACTCTATGTTCTTCCCAAAATATGGTATATGGGTGTCTGTGTTTTTCTGAGATGAGACCAAAATTATCAATAGTCCTAGCAGATATAGCATTAAAACTAACTAGATGGTCTAACACGGTTCTATCCTTATGTTTTTTACACCAAACAAAGGTAGTAAAACTTTCAGGTCTAAGGGTGAGTCTTTTGTAAGCATTCCAATGAAAAATTAATTCACTTGCGTTAAAATAGTGCATGATGATAAAAGAAACTTGATATCCTGGAAAAAAAAATGACTATTGCTGAAGTTCAGTGCATAAATAATTTTTGAGCATGTAGAAAGCAGTAGATCAAGTTCAATTTAGAGACAATTGCAGCATATATATGTGCAGAAAATAATGCCAGTTGAAGACTGCAATTTGATACAGGTTAAGCACAGAAACCAGGCTGAAAACAGATTGGAAAAACTCAGCATTCAAGTGCATAATTTAGAGTCATAATCAATGAATAAATAGCTGCCTTATGGGTGCTTTAAATTGAAATACGCTAATGGTAATCCAGGTTCCAATTTGATAGAGATTAAGTGCAGTAAGAAGACTGAAAATTTTAGATTTAGAAGGCTGAAAACTAGATTTTAAAATTAAGAAGTCAAAGTGTAGAATTCAGCGTATAGAGATTTCACTTGTAGCTGCTTTCAATAGGCTGCAATTTGATATAAGTCATGTGCAGTGAGAGGCTGAAAAAAAACCTGGAATCTCAGAATTCATTGGACAGATGCAGTCTTGCAGAATTTGTAAAATAGAGAGTGGAGTATGGGGAAAGAGTCACATGCAGAATTTTAGAAGCGTTGCAAAAATCCCAGAAATCATATGCAGTTCTATGCAGAATTGTTTTCAGTGCAAGCAAACTTTTTTTTCAATCAATAAAGAGCAAATAACTTAACTAACATGCAAAAGCAATGAAAGCAACAAAACATGAAAACAAAACAAACATATTTTTTTAATGCAAAGAACAAAGCAAAGGATCGTGTGGGTAGACAAGAGTTGCTCACAACTTCGCTCTGATACCAAACTGATGTGGGGTGGAGACACGTGATGAGCAAAGCAGAAAATGGTATATAAAGATCAATAGCTAGATATCCAGGCAAGAAAATTAATTAGTTACGAAAAGTTGATATGTCTTATAATAGGTTCCAAAGATCCAAAATTATAACTGACTAAACCACCTTGTAGAATTAAACTAGTTCTTATAGAATGTATAAAACTTGGAGAGCAAAGAACTATCAGGCAAGTAGAATGTTTGCAACAAAATAGCTAGTCAAATCAGAAATTTAAGACAGTGCAGAATTTTATCAGAATGCAAATGTTGCCATGGCCTCTAGAGTGATTGGTTGGACTTGATTCGACCCAATTGTTTTGGATGATGGAACAAGGTTTGGTCTTTCCAGTCATGCACAAAATGAAGCGTTTCCTTTGCCCGACTTCTTAAAATACATGTGACAAAAGTGATACTCAGATTAGTACATAAAAATATTTGTAGAAGTTATTCAGATAAGAAAAGATGCTATGTGTTTCTGGTTGATCCATTGTCGCATCAGTTGGATCGACTTGTCCATCAATTAGAGCAAGGTGAGTTCTTCCTATTGACGCCGAAGATTGGAGGTGGAGGCTCATCCAAGCGCATTAAAATCTTGCGTCAAGAAGGCTAATCAAGTTAGTTCGAAGAGAAAAAAAAGACAGCAGGAAAATTTGGAACAGAGAACGATGCGTGATTTGAGCAGAGTTCATCGGCGTTCGTCCGGTGGTGCATGGACATCGAAACTGCTACTACTAGGGGTTTTTGTGGTGGTGATGAAGATGTGGCCGGTCTGAGGCGAGAGCATGGCAGAAACAGGGGAAACACGATCGGAGAGCAGAGTTGGGCGGTGTTCGTCCGGTGGTCCACAAATGTCAGACTTGTTACGATTGGAGGTCCCTCTAACGATGGCGAAGTTATGGCCAGAGTTTGAAGGCGATTGGTGGCTGGTCGGAGGAGAACGACATTGAAGAGCAGAACTAGGGCGGAAGTAGGGCGGAAACATGGGAAGTGGTCAGTTGTTTCGATTCGGGCGATCGGGGTGGCAGATGGACGGAAGCCGGCGGTTGGAGCTTAGTATTGGGGAGGAGGAGTGATGCCTGAAGTTTCGTGAGGATCAGACTAGTGGATCGTCGGCAGCGTGCTCACAAAGTTTCAGAAATATTGGGAACACTAGTCACTTGGCTGGTTTGATTGCGGGAGGAAGGAGAGACTATGGAAGGAGGAAGAAGGGAAAGCAAGGTGACACAAGCACCTTAGAGGGGAAGAGGATTGGAAACATCCGATTACATTGGAAGAAAACTATTTCTTTCATTCAAAAACATTCTATTGATTACAATCGTGAGAGAGTTACATATAGGGATACGCTTGGAGAGAACGTTGCTGCTGAACATTGCAGTTTCCTTCATTGGCAGCAGAGAACTATTGGTGATGTTTCCTGGTTTGCATCTTCTAATCTTGAGCAGCAGGGAGACGTTGAAGATGGGTGCGAAGGTAGACGTTGCAGCTTCCATCATTGCAGCGTTGAGGATTAACTCAGCTGACGCTTGATGATTTCGCCAAGTGGGTGGCTGAGAATATCTGCATGGATTGTTTCCTTTTGGCATGGATGCAGGTTGGAGATTTGATGCTCGTTGGCATCATTCATGAGGATAATCGTTGGATGATGGAGAGTATGCGACATCATATTTGATAAGTGAGCTTTAAAGTTGAAGTAGTTCTTCCCATTATTTTGAGCTAGCTTTATGACTGAGCATGCTAGCTTATTCATGAAACCTCCAGGTCTTTGGCTAGAGTACTTGTAGACTCCATTTGAATCTTCATGGCCTGTGGTTCCTACCCCCATCAGTAGGGGGGACATGAGGGAACTCTACTAGGTGGTAATCTATATACTAGGGGTAGCACAGGTACATGCCCTCAAGCCCCCAAGGCATGTGCCCTGTACTACCCCCAGTATGCAGAGTGCCAAGTGTGTAAAATTAGCCTTGCTACATCTTGGGAAGCCTTTTGCACATCGATGGTAGTCTGCATACTAGAGGTAGTAGGGGGGACATGGGGGAACTTTACTACCCACATTATGCAATGAGAGCATGTGCCCCCTACTACCCCCAGTATGCAGAGTGCCAAATGTGTAAAATTAGCCTTGCTAGAGATTGGGAAGCCTTTTATACGTTGGTGGCACTTTGCATATTTGGTGTAGTAGGGGGGACCTGCCCCCAAGCTCTGGGGGCTGTGCCCCCCCATCCCCCCTAGTATACTGAGAGCTAAATGTGAAAAATTAGCCTTGCTATGGCTTGGGAAGCCTTCTGCACATTGGTGGCTCTTTGCATACTGGGGGTAGTAGGGGGGACATGCCCCCAGGCCATGAATGTGTAAATATTTGGCTATTCAGTCCTTGTGAAGCATTGGTTGTTTATTTGTTGTGCTCGGCAGAGTTCTAATGTTGATCGCCTCATTTGACCCCATGCCACTATCTTCTTGATGGGCACGCATGTGGGCGATAAGGCAATGTACATGGAATGACCGTGTCGGCACATAAGTTATTTAATAGTTGCATATAATGGCGGGCTCTGTGCCTTGTGCACCCAACCGAAACTAGTACAATTCTTCATTATATGGTCCATTGTTCCTGTTAGTGCCACAAAATTTGCCTGTACTATTTACTAGTCTTTCAAAAGAGAAATATGACTCGGTGCTATACTCTCTCTCCCCTCCCTCCGTTTTGTGCAGTATAGGAGAGGGTGCATGGTGGCGCCTATGGCCTTTTGGATGATTGCATGGATTTTGCCCCATCTCTCAAAGTAAGACCATTGTTGCCTTGAGTGCTCGTGGATGCAGCATGCATTATTGGTTGAGTGCCTTTAGGCCTCATGGCTATGATTTGCTTGTGTGAATGACAGTCAACCTGATGCAGGAGCATTTCCACAAAATATTTGACTTAATTTGACTTTGTCAAATTTTGCATAATTATTGTAAACCTTGCTTGAACATAGACTTAGTCAATGTTTATGTCTAAATTTTGATTTTTAGAATGCAATCCTAATTTCAATGAGGCACTAATCCTTATTGTTTTGTCATCAATACAAGGTCTCACTATTTGGATGAACATCATGATCGAATCTTGAAACCCAATTTCAAGTTCAAACAAAGGGAACCAAGCCCAAGTATCACCCCAAAAATTACCCATCTCACAAAACCAGCGAAAGATTTCTCAACGGAAATCCCAGCTTCCAACTGGAAAATTTTGAGAGTCAAAATCTTCTCCCACAGTCATAGGACATGTCCGTTGAAGCTTACAAGAGGAGCAAACAAAGCTGGCGAGTGGCAGGTTGCTGCTTGAAGGAGAAAGATTGCAGCTTGCTTGGCGGATGAGGAAAAGTGCAGCCACTCAAATAGGAAAGTAATGTTGGAGATTTGAAGCCAACGGTAGGGAGAAAGAAACAATATAAAAACTTGTAATCCCCTCATGTAAGGCTAGATTTTGAACAATTTTATTGAAATGAAACGGAAATAGTTTTCTTCCTCTTCTATCGGATGTCTCTCTTCCTCTAGTAGCAGAAGGTTCCATGGATTTGGAATTTCTTCCCTACCTCCTCTTCTCATCTTCCATGGACTTGGAAGCTCTACCCTGCTGATTCCGCCCTTCATGCATGTCTTTCCGTCACCGCTGCATCCTTGTCATGCTACGCCATCCATCTTCCACCTCTAACCACGCTTACAGAATATTCCACCGCTGTCGCACGCCACCGCTGTCGCAAACCCCGCTGTTTCCAGCCGAGTCCAACCATGGACTCTCCATCCACCTCACCGCCGGCGACGATCCGACCAGCGGATCTTCCCCAAACTCTAGCCACGCTCTCCCCTACTCTAGTCGAACCCACAACCAGATGGATCACCCCATCCGACGTCTGGATCGCCGAAATCGGAAGATTTTCGGTGACGCCTCAGCTTTCCACCCCTGTTTCCGCCATCTCCACTGATTGCCACCGTCCTCCTCCGACCAGCCTCCGATCATTCCCAAACTCTGGCCACGAGTTCACCGTGACCAGAGGACCTCCCAACTGTAGCAGGTCGGGACCTCTTGCCGTGTCCGATGTTCGCTGGCAGCCCCTGCATCCTCGCATGTCTTCCCCTGTTTCCGCCTCAAGCAGGGCAGCGCTAGCGCCGCCCGTCTCCTAGCGCCCAGACGCCACCGCCGGCCGGTTGTCACACCGAAAACACCCCTGACAGCCTCGAGACCAGCCGGCCATTCTTCCCCACGCTTCTGCAGCCACCAACGTCGACCTTCTAGTGTCCTAACTCCTTGCTTGCTTCCCTGGGAACAATGCATACTGTTTCTATTATTGTTACAAGTTCTGTACTCATTCCTTACTTGGTTAACCTTCTTGACGTAGGTAATTAACGTGCTTGAATATGCTGCAACCTCAAGTCACTGGCACCACTTGGAAGAACATGTTTTGCTCGAAGCCCTGGAACACTTGCTTACAACCGAGCGTCAACATATCAATGTACACCTCCAAGCAAATTATGCTGTTTGATAAATTTCTGTACTAATTTATTTTGCTGATCTGACATCTTCTTGCAAATGCCGTAAATGCCTGATGGATAATGGCCC
>JANTFE010021283.1:0-14487 GCA_027562315.1 Costus pulverulentus
ATCATATAATGCATGCTATTCGATCCTAAGGAAACCCTAGATTCCGCCTATGCCATTTTATCCTTGCGCATGCTTTAGGGTTTCGCCCCCCAGTGGGAACCTTCAGTTCGGACCATCCCTTCCGCTATGATTAAAATTTTTAAATTGGCCTGGGGATTCCCAACACTTTGATTCTCCATAGATTGATGTTATTATTCATGTTTTAGAATTCTTGCAATAAGGACCAAAAGGTGACTTGCTTGAGAATTTGGAACCCTAGAATTGCATGTTAGGAGCTTTCTGTAAGAGATTAAGTTAGTACTTATCTTGTGATTTTAGTGATTTTATTGCCATGTTAGATAACATGAATCTAGGATTGAGTCGAGTTGTCAAACGTGGAGATCTTGCATGAAAATGAGGATCGGAACGTTGGAGAACCATAAGTAAAACTTGTGTTGAGACTCGGATGCACGAAAGTGATCCTTGAGATTCCACTCGAGACAATCTACTTAGAATTCGGATGCACAAAAGTGATCTTTGAATTCTTTGATTGATGATTAACTTATCTTCAGCGTTGGGATAGATCTTGCGCGAAAGTGAGGATTGGTCCCTGCATGATTGTCTGCACGAAAGTGAGATGATCCCTTTGTGAAGTAAATTAAGTCTTTATCACAATAAAATTAGTCTGACGACCTTTTCTTCATCTCTAGTCATTTAAATTAAAGTGGATGAAACGGTAGTCCCAGTTTATCTCTCTCTGTTTATCTTTACACTCTTTCTATTATTTACTTGCAACATATTCTGTTTAGTTAGCTAGTGAGAATACAACTATTTGGTAATTAACAATAAGGTCTCCGTGTGATCGATACTTTTCTTTATTACTTCGAGTATCTATGCACTTGCATACACTACAAGTTTCGGGACAAGTTTTTGGAGCCGTGTTAGGGAGTGACAATAGCCCTGTACGCAAACACTTAGGTTTTGGCCGCGACACCTGAAATAAGTCTACGTACTTGTATTTATAAGTGTGTCCTTTCGGATCACAACAGATACCTAGACCTAGTTCAGCACCACCATATAGGACACCTATCCCTTTTCCTAGAGGATTGTGCAAGCTAAGTTAGATAGGCAATTTGGGAAGTTTTTGGAAGTGTTGAAAAACTTATATATTAATATTCCATTATTGATGTACTATCTCAAATGCCTATATATGCAAAATTTTTAAAAGAAGTTTTATCCAATAAAAGAAAAATAAAGGACTTTTACTGTGGCACTAACTGAAGAATGTAGTGCTCTTATACAAAACAATTTGCCACCAAAATTAAAGGATCTAGGTAGTTTCTCTATTCCTTGCTCTATTGAGAATGTTGCTTTCAACCGAGCCTTATGTGATTTAGGAGCTATTGTGAGTCTAATGCCTTTATTTGTGTGCAGGAAACTAGATATGGGAGCTCCTAAACCAAAATTCCTATTATTCTTGGTAGACCGTTCTTAGCCACAGCTGGAGCACTTATCGTTGTAAGGAATGGTAAACTTACTTTAAGAATAGGCAATGATAAAATTGAGTTTGATTTGAATAATTCTTTGAAAAAACCTGCATATGCTAGTTCTTGCTGTACCATTGATGCTGTTAAAGACATGGTTTATGATCTTATTTGTTTATTTGATGAATCTTCTGTTGATGTTTCTATTTATGATTCTTGTTCTAATTTTTTAGAAAATTCTTGTGATAAAATTGATAATTCTGATTTTGATGATGATTTTGATGATGAAACACATGATATTCTGGATTGTGCTACATTTTGATGATGAAAAGGAAAAGATTCCTAAAGTTGAGTTGAAAGCTTTGCCTAATAATCTTATATATGAATTTCTTGGTCCTAACTCTACCTACCATGTGATTGTTGATGCACAATTAGATGAAAGGGAGACTGATCTACTCTTGAAGGAATTGAGAATTCAAAGAAAGGTAATTGGGTATACCATTGATGACTTGAAAGGAATTAATCCTTCTTTTTGTATGCACATGATTCATATGGAAGAGGAGCACAAGCTGCATGTAGATTTTCAGAGAAGACTCAACCCATCTATGAAAGAAGTTGTAAAAAAGGAAGTATTAAAATTACTAGATGCAGGTAATATCTATCCTATCTCTGATAGTAAGTGGGTAAGTCCTGTACATTGTGTTCCTAAAAAGGGAGGTGTCACAGTTATGAAAATTAAGGATAATGAATTGACACCTATTAGAACAGTTACTAGTTGGCGTATGTGCAATGATTATAGGAAATTAAATACTGCCACTAGGAAAGATCACTTTCCTTTGCCTTTTATTGATCAGATGGTTGAGAGACTTGCTAAACATTCTCATTTTTGTTTTCTTGATGGGTATTCTGGATTTTTTTTTAAATTCCTATTCATCCTGATGATCAGGATAATACCACCTTTACTTGCCCATACGGTACATTTGCATATAGGAGGATGCCTTTTGGATTGTGCAATGCACCTGCTACTTTTCAGAGGTGTATAATGGCAATTTTTTTCGAATTTATTGAAAATTTCATGGATGATTTTTCTGTTTATGGTTTTTCCTTTGATGACTGCTTGGCTAATTTATCTCGTATTTTACAGAGGTGTGAAAAGACTAACCTTGTCCTTAACTGGGAGAAGTGTCACTTTATGGTTAGGCAAGGGATAGTTTTGGGTCACCTTATTTCAGAGAGAGGGATTGAAGTTGACAAGGCCAAGATTGAAGTAATTGAGAAATTGGCACCGCCCACCACTATTAAGGAGATTAGAAGTTTTTTGGGACATGCAGGGTTTTACCAGCGATTTATCAGGGACTTCTCTAAACTTGCTAAACCACTCACTGATTTACTTTGTAATTTATCTTGTGTTTGCTTGCTTTTCAGGAATTGAAGAAAGCCCTAATATCAGCACCTATCATGTAGCTACCTGACTGGGAGTTACCTTTTGAGCTCATGTGCGATGCCAGTGATTTTGCTGTGGGAGCAGTTCTAGGGCAAAGAAAAGAGAAGAAACCCTATGTGATATACTACGCTAGCAAAGTCTTGGATGAGACACAGAGAAACTACACTACCACTGAAAAAGAGTTGTTGGCTATAGTTTTTGCATTTAATAAATTCCGATCTTATTTCATAAATTCAAAAGTTGTGGTGTATACCGATCATACAACGGTTAAGTATTTGATGCAGAAAAAGGACAGTAAACCACGGTTGTTGAGATGGATTTTGCTCCTACAAGAATTTGACCTAGAGATCAAAGACAAGAAAGGAACTGAGAATCTAGTTGCATACCACCTTTCCAGGATGATTATAGAAGAGGAAAAAGGTGATATCAATGATTCCTTTCCTGAGGAACAACTTATGGGGATTGATCAAATTAAGGCTCCTTGGCATGCAGATATTGTGAATTACCTTGTTGCTAATTTATTTTCTATTGATTTGAATTACCAAGGCAAGAAAAGATTTTTAGCTGATGTTAAACATTATTTTTGGGATGAGCCTTATATATTTAGGAGATGTGCAGATGGCATATTTAGAAGATGTATCCCCGAAGAGGAAGTCAAAGATATATTATTACAGTGTCACGGATCATCATATGGGGGGCTCGCTAGTACTAAGAAGATTGTTTTTAAGGTGCTACAATCTAGATTTTATTGGCCCTCCTTATTTAAGGATGCAAGAAATTTTATAATGTCTTGTGATAATTGTCAAAGGATGGGGAACATCAATAGAAGGAATGAAATGCCATTGTCCACCATACTTGAAGTTGAAATTTTTTATGTCTTGGGGATTGATTTTATGGGACCGTTTCCATCATCTGGAGGAAATAAATATATACTTGTGGCGGTAGATTATGTTTCCAAGTGGGTAGAAGCCATTGCTTCTCCTACTAATGATTCTAGGATTGTGGTAAAATTGTTTAAAAGAATCATCTTTCCACGCTTTGGAGTACCACGAGTTGTAATTAGTGATGGAGGATCCCACTTTATTGAATACAAATTTTTAGCTTTGCTTAGAAAATATGGGGTGAATCATAGAGTAGCAACTATTGGGGAATGCCGAGTGTAATTTAAAAAATTTGTAGTCCCAGGACGCAGCGGAAGAAGCATTACACCCGAAACACATTCCTTTCCCAAGGATCCATGTGAGAGAGAGAACACAAGGATGTGTTAGGGTTAGTACCTCTATTGCTTGTTAGGATGAAGGTGCCAAGTTGAAGACGCTCAAGTGCTCGTCCTCTACAAGTATCCACGCATCGACCTTCTCAACGTTGCTCCCTTCCACGCTCGGTGCTAGCCTTGGGAAAAAAAGATCACCTCTTGGAATCTCCTTCTCCTTCCTCCTTGCTCTTCACACCAACTTTTCTCCTTGCTTGGAGACTCTCGGCCAAAGACAATAGGAAGAGAAGAGAGGGTGGCGCTCCACAAGAAGAAGAGGGCAGCTTGAATTCTAGGGCTTGCGCAACTCCAAGTTGCCTTTTCCTCAAGAAGAATTCTGCACTTGATGTTCATCCAATGATCATCTCAAGAGGGGGCGCATACCCCTTCTTTTATAACCAACTAAGCCAAACCGCCACCTCTCTTTCCTTCTATGCTCTTGGCGCAATTCCTCCAAGGAATTGCCATAAGAGTTCAGCCATAAACCTCCTTGAATTGGCGCATCATGAAGCTTGGAAAGAATCAAGCTTCTTGCCATATCAAGAGGACTAATTTCAGGTCCAATTTAATTAGGACTTTCCATATATGATTGGCCAAATCTTTGCTTGAATAAATCAAGCCATATTTGCCAACATATCAGCCCCACACGTCCAAGATAGTTTCCAATTGAGGGAACCAATTTCCAAAAGGATTCATACACTTCACATTGGCGCAAATTCCATATATGGAATTATCCCATGCGCCAAGTGTATTTCCAACTCCTATTAGGATTCAAACTTGCCTCAATTAGATTTAATCCACAATCCCTAATTGGATTTGGATATCAACACTAATTAGGCCCATGGAAATAAATCCTTATTGGATTAGGATTTGCACCCAACACAATGAGCCTTATCCAAATCCAATTCTCTTTAGGATTTGAATCCTAGTTGGATTAGGATTTGCGCCCAATCACTATGGGCCATATCCAAATCTAATTCTCATTAAGATTTGAATCCTAATTAGATTAGGATTCTCATTTCTAGTAGAATTAGAATTCCAACTCCTAGTTGGAATAGGACTCTATTTCCTAATAGGGTTCGGATTCTAACTCCTAATTAAAATAGGATTCCAACTCCTAGTTGGATTAGGATTCCAATTCCTAATAGGGTTAGGATTCCAGCTCCTAATTAGATTAGGATTCCAACTCCTAGTTAGATTAGGATTCCAATTCCTAATAGGATTAGGATTCCAACTCCTAACTAAATCAGGATTCGAATCCAGCATGGTATATAATCCCTTGTTCAAGTCCAACTTGACTAGGATATATATACAAACCCATGAATCCCAATTGGACTCAGATTCAACCATGAATCTGTCTTGGACTCAGAATAATGAACTCAAATATATTCCAAGATTTCTAGATCATAAAACAACGTCAAGAGTCTATTGCGTGTGACCCGGTAGGATCCTAATGACGATGGCAATGATGATTGAATATCATCATAAGTAGTGAGAGGTATCTAGCAACACATCACTACTACCCATGTCATAGGACTTAAGTCATCTGGCAACAACTCCCTAAGAAGCAACGAGGATTCCCATGCATTCTAGATCCCTTTGCCTAACTGATATCCCGCCATTGGATTAGTCCATATTTATTAATCCAATCTATTGGTCATGACTCCATTAGTGCGGCCACACATTCCTGTCATGCACCAATGAGGTGGGGCGCCCCAAAGTGGATATCAAACTTCCAGTTAAGGAAGGGACAAATCCTACTATTGGTCATCCATATCTCTACATGACTTATGATATGTCCAATGACAGTCATTTTGATCACCCATTTACGGAGAGACGTAAGACTATATCAAAACATACCCATCATCATATCTAGACATGAATACCTCAAGTCTAAGGATCAATGCAAACCTCTTGCATGTGAGATTGACTTGTTGACTAGACAAGTCAATCCTCACGGTGGATCACTCCAACGCATCTAATGCACCTGTATGTCTGCGTTACTATGCCCCGCACCTAACCAGCTCATACACCAGTCTCACATGCACCAAAGCTGTCCCATATCGGCTAAGGCACCTTGACCGGGGATTACTTTTGAGAATAGATCCAATCCAAACTCTTGGGACATTATCTATGCAATTTCAATACATCAACACAGGTAAAGCAATCTGGATAATAACGACCATGCCTTTATTGATTATATCAATTTCATTAATTCTATCAAAGTACATTCAAACAATGTCTGACCATGTCCATACATTGGTCTGCAAGGCATATACACCAACAGCAACACCTTATCATCCCCAAACAAGTGGACAAGTGGAGATATCTAATAGAGAAATTAAGGGGATACTAGAAAAAACAGTGTCAAGAACAAGGAAGGACTGGGCTTTCAAGCTTGATGATGCACTTTGGGCATATCGGACTGCTTTCAAAACACCAATAGGTATGTCACCTTTTCAATTAATTTATGGTCAATCATGTCACCATCCTATAGAGCACGAGCATAGAGCGTTCTGGGCAATTAGAGCATTGAATTTTGACTTAAAGAGCGCAAGTGAAAAGAGAAAATTGCAACTGAGCGAGCTTGATGAGATTAGGCTCACTACTTATGAAAATGCAAAGATCTATAAGGAGAGGAATAAGACATGGCATGATCGACACATACTCAGAAAGGAATTTCAACCAGGTGACTTCTTTCTTTTGTTTAATTCTAGATTGAGGTTTTTCCCTGGTAAACTAAAGTCTCGATGGTCTAGACCTTTTCAGGTTAAGAAGACATATCCATATGGAGCCGTCGATATATGGGGTGAAGAGAAATGAGTGTTCAAGGTTAATGGACAAAGATTGAAACACTACTATCATGAAGAGCATATCGAATAAGTAGAAAATTATCTACTTGATGAACCACGAACAAATCTGAGTGCAGAAAGGTCAAGCTAATGACCATTAAATTAACGCTTCTTGGGTGGCAACCCAAGCAAATTTTTTTCTTTTTCCTCTGTTTTTGGTTATTTTTGTCTTAATTTTTTTTGTTTAGGGTTAATTCTTCTTTTTCTCATTTTTGACAATTTTTAGTGATTTTTAGCCTTTTTTTTTACAAAATACGGCACTACCATAATTTTAATACGGTACCGTAATTCATGTTGATTCTTTACAGAGAGAAAACAAGGATTATGACACTACCGTAGAAAAAGTGATGGTACCGTATTTTTGTCTATTTTTTGAATAGGAAGTTTTTGGATTTTACGGCAGTACCGTGGTACTGTATTATTGGACAATTTTGACCAGAGAATTTTTGAGAATTACGGCACTACTGTAATTGCTTCACAGTACCGTTATTTGCCATGTTTTCTTGCATAGAACCTGTAGCCACTTTATGGCACTACTGTAATCACTTTATGGTATCGTAATGTTTCCGGCCCCACGTTTTCACGTGCCGAATTTAGGGTTCGGCGCACTGTTCCAAGGGTTCTTTCATCCGATTTCACGCCGGCTTCTCAGATTTCTTCAAGTTCTTGTTTCCCTAACCCTCGTGCGACCTTTCTTTGCAATTTCCATCCGATTTCTAGCAAAGATTTGGACGATTTCAAGCTCGATTGAGCTCGCTTGCTGGTGCACTGCAGCATTTCTACCGCGATTTCGCCTCGCTCGTCATCTCTCGTCTAGGGGTCGATCAAGTTGATTTCAAGTTTAGAAAGCTTCGAGGGAGATAGAAGATCATTCCCCAAGTTGATTTGAAGATCGATCTCAACCCAGAAATCCAGATCTGAAGCTTGAATCCATCCCTGTTTTCAGCCTGTGCAGCCCTTTTGGTAACACTTTCAGTTCTGATTTTCTTCAGTAGATTTCTTATTTCCCTTGCATATTATAATGTCACCTGTCAAGAGAATGATATCAAAGAAGAAAGGGAAGGCCCCCGCTGAGACTCTAGTGCCACCACCGAATCCATTTGGTATCGTTTTTAGGGATGAGGCCCAAGAGCAGAGGTACAACATGCTGCTCACCCGATGATGACAACAAATATATAGTATATTTTGTATCATTTTATGTATCTTTTCATGCTAAATTGAAGATCTTTTGCTTATTTTTATGCTAAATTTATTAAATATTGCAAAGTCTACTTCTATTTTGGTTTTTCATGACTTTCAGGTAAAAAGGCACTATTTTGAAGTATTTTCGAGCAAAATCAAATACATGGAAGAGTTACCAATATCAATAGGAGATCACCACACAAATTTCAAGCAAAACAGAGCAACACACCAAAATACGGTAGTGTCGTATTTTATATTACGGTACTGTATTTCCGTATGCTACCGTAATATCAGAGCAATGCCGTAATTTGGTGAATTTTCCAAACAGAAGATTTTGTGTAAAATACGGCACTGTCGTAAGAAATTACAAGGGCCATATTTTTGAAGCACATTCAGAACAGAGAAAATTGCTAAAATTATGTCACTGCCGTAAACTTTGACACGGGCCGTATTTTCCAGACGAATTCAACCAGAGAGTTCAGCCAATTTTACGGTAGTGCCATGAACCATATTATGGTGTCATTTTATATAGACAATATCATATCAGAGAATACGACCGATTTTACGGCACAACTGTAAACTATTACACTATCGTATTTCAGTTTTTGAACGCGACTCCTAGGTCAATTTCAAAGCCCGATTATTATGGAGAGGATAGCAAACGATCCAGGGCTTTAAAGATGAAGTCGTAAGAAGGAGAAAGAGAGCCTGCGACAAGAGGAACACGAAGACACCGAAAGCCCCAAATTTCATCGGCTCTACACAGAGAAATCGCATCTCACGCCGCCGCCTAGGGTTCCACCGCCGCGATGAATCCAGAGCATCTCCGGCCATGAAAATCATACTAAAGCTTCACCTAGAGGAGGAGACAACATCCCAGAAGTTTCATAATGAAAGAAGATTAATTGGAGGAGAAATCAAGGAAAAAGGAAGCGCCACCACTGTTCATTGACACCTCTTCTACAAATTATAGCTGTGTTTATTTTCACAGCCGTGGTGTATTTTCCTAAACACACTTTTCTTTTGATTTTCGATCTTCTGAAATTATGGAATATTGTATTTTCTTCACCATGTTAGCTTAAACACTCTTTGGGACATGAGGGAGTAATTCCCTTTGATTTTATTAATGACTAGATACTTTTTGCTATCATCATGATTATTCTAATTCGATAATTTTACCTATGCGATTATTGCTCTGAGATTCTCCTTAGTTTACTCTTTGTCATCATGAATTAGAGTTTTTGCAATAAGGACCGAAAGGTGACTTGCTTGAGAATTTGGAACCCTAAAATATATTAATAGGAACTCACCGTAAGAAATTAGGTTAAGTTATTATTTCTTTATTTTAGTAAGTAGAACTACCATGGTGATAATGATGAACCTAGGAATGAGTTATTGTGTCAAACGTGGAGATCTTGCATGAAAGTGAGGATCAGAACGTTGGAGAACTATAGGTAGAACTTGTGTTGAGACTCGGATGCACGAAAGTGATCCTTGAGATTCCACTAGATGCGATCGACTTAGAACTTAGATGCACGAAAGTGATCCTCGAGTTCTTTGTTCGATGATTTACTTATCAGTAGTTTGGGATAAATCTTGCGCGAAAGCGAGGATTGGTCTCTGTATGGTTATTTGTATGAAAGTGCATTAATCTCTTTACCAAGTAAATTAAGCCTTTATTAAAATAGAATTTGATTGATGAATAATACCTTTATATATCTAGTCATGAAAATCAAAGTGAATGAAACCCTAGTCCCAGTTTCTCTCTTATAGTATAAAGGATTGATGTCTAGTCTATGATAGACAGGAAGAATTTTGTGTACAAGGGTACACTGATACTTTGTTCCAGTCTTATGACCACAGCCAGGATTTGCGCTTTGCCTTGTTGTGGTGTTGTGTGCTAAAAGAAAGAGCATTATGCAAACCATAGTGGCAAAATTCTACTAATAAGGCTGAGTACATTGCAGCTTCTTATGGCAACCAGGGAAGCAACTCCATTCATTTGAACTTGATTTAGTTCCCGGTGCTTGATGGTCCAGTATAGTTCTTACTGGGGCCATAGCATAAGTGAAGGAACTTAGTACTCAAGTATGTACTGCAGTGATATCATCTGATCTTAGAGACCATGGATAAAGATGATGATTCAAATTAGTTAAAATAAACACAGATAGCAATCTGGAAAAACCCACTGACATAGCCTCTGGCGCAGCAGAAGCTAAATAAGTCATACTAGAGACATAGGGACTGATTAAACATCGGTTGCCCTTGGTCTTAGTGCAAGTGGGAGAGTGTTGGTGTATATGCCCTGAAGACCAATGTATGGACATGGTCAGGCATTGTTTGAATGTACTTTGATAGAACTATTATTCTTTATAGAGGCATGGTTGTTATTATTCAGACTTCTCTACATGCGTTGATGTATTGAGTTGCATATATAATGTCCCAGGAGTTTGGATTGGATCCGTTCTCATAAGCTATCCCCAGACAAGGTACCATAGTAGATATGGGATGACTTTGGTACATGTGAGACTGGTATATGGGCTGGTTAGGTGCAGGGCACAGTAACGCAGACATACAGGTGCATTGGATGCACTGGAGTGATCCACCGTGAAGATTGACTTGTCTAGTCAACAAGTCAATCTCACATGCAAGAGGTTTGCGTTGATCCTTAGACTTGAGGTATTCATGTCTAGATTTGATGATGGGTATGCTTTGATACAGTCTTACGTCTCTCCGTAATTGGGAGACCAAAACAACTGTCATTGGGCATGTCATAAGTCATGTAGAGACATGGATGACCAATAGTAGGATTTGCCCCTTCCTTATTGGAAGCATGATATCCATTCAAGGGCACCCCACCTTATTGGTGCATGACAGGAATGTGTGGCCATACTAGTTGAGTCATGACCAATGCATTGGATTGATAAACATAAGACTAATCCAATGGCAGGATATTAGTTTAGGCAAAGGGATCTATAATGCAATGAGAATCCTCGTTGCTTGTTAGGAGTTGTTGCCATAATGACTTAAGTCCTATGACATGGGTAGTAGTGATGTGTTGCTAGATACCCCTCACTACTTATAATGTTTACATCATTGCCATCGTCATATGGATCCTACGAGGTCACACGCAATAGACTCTTGACGTTGCTTTAATCATAAGCCTAGGATCAAGTTATTGGATAACTTGGATCCATTTGGAAGATTTCATCAGTGCCAATGGGCCTGATGAGTTGGAAGAAAGTTATTGGTGCCAAACTTCAATTTTGGCAGGTTGACCCGTATTTGACCATGGTTGGTCACATTTGGATTAGGGTTGCATTGGATTGGATCCAAATGCTTGATCAACCCATGTGATGAAGTTTGGGCTAGCTCATTATCCAATAAAGCCCAATAACAAGTTCTCATAAAGAGAAAAGAGGCTAAAAGGGCATAATGGGGAGAAATCTCACCCCATTGGCGCCTAGGGGCATAATGGGGTGAGGGAGGCGCCTTTGCTTCATTATGGAAGTAAAGGGCACCTAGCCCCTCTTCCTTGGATGGAATACTTGCCTCTAAGGCAATTCTTGGGGCTGATATGGCTTGAGAACTTTAATGGGAAGTTCCTAGACGCATATAGATATAGGGAAGAAGTATATGGTAATGTCTTGGAAACTTACCTTACCTCAAACCCTAGTTTCTCCCAAGACACCACCCTAGCCGAATTCCTCTTGCATGTTGCGCCTAGCCTCTTCTCCTTTGATGGTAAGAATGCATTTGAGGCATGTCTTGGGCTGATATAGTACTTGGACATTTATGGATAGGTTGAATGAGGTTTATGGTAAAGTCTTGGAGACTTTCCTAGCCTCAAGGCACCTCATCCTTGCCATACACTTGGCATGATCCTAGCTCTTGCCCAAACCGCCTCTAGTCCTATTTATAGGACCCCTTGTCGCCTCCTCTTGGGTTCCCTTCCTTGAAGACGTGAGGTCTCATACACAAGGAGGCGTGGAGGCTTAAGGTGGCGACAACTTGAGAGCTTGGAGCTCTCCTTCTTCATCAAGGAGCGCAATCTTCTTCCATAGCCGCAAGTTCTTCTTCTTCTCCCTCTCTTCTTGGCGAAAGGACTCTTAGTGCTTGGTGGCATCTCCTTGCCACAAGCCCTCTCCGTTCCTTGGTCATAGGCGCATCTTGCTTGAAGGTGGCGCATGCAAAGAAGAAGAAGGAAGTACTTGGCGCATCATCCTCTTCCTCTTCTCTTCTTGGCGCTTCTACCTTGGAGGTGGCGCAAGTTTTGAAGAGATTGATAAGGCTTAATTCTCTTCCCGAGGCTAGCACCGAGCGTGGAAGGGAGCAACGTTGAGACGGTCGACGTGTGGATACTTGTAGAGGGCGAACACATGGGCGCCTTCAACATGGCTTCGGCAACTAGACAAGCAAAATACGTACATCTCTATCACATCCTTGTGTCATCTCTCTCGCATGCATCCTTGGGACCGGAATATGTTTCGGGTGTAATGATTTTTCCGCTGCATCCTGGGACTGCAAAATTTTAAATTACACCCGGTATTCCCTAACACCAGTAAGAAGATTCATTTAAGAAACCAGATCCCGGGATTTGCTCAGAAGGAAGGAGAATCTCTTAGCGAAGCATGGGAGCGGTACAATGAATTGTAAAGGAAGTGTCCTCACCATGGCTTGGAGGGATGGGTTTTGATTTAAACATTTTATTATGCTTTACTTAGTAATACACGCCTCACAGTTGATGCTGCTGCAGGAGGAGTGTTCATGAGCAAGACATTGGAGGAAGCCTATCAACTGATTGAAGAGATGGCTTTGAACAATGATCAGAATTTCAGAGAAAGAGGAGTGATATATCGACTCCCTCAGGGTAAGAATGATGGTAATGATTTTCGCACTCTTTATGAGAAAGTTGAGACTTTGTGTAATCATTTCGATATGTTTAAAATGCAAACTCATGCTCTTTCATCTTCTATGACTTGTGAGATTTGTGGGAATAAGGGGCATAATGCTGAAGAGTGCAAAATAATTGTTGATAGGGGTGAGGAACAAGTTAATGCAGTAGAAGGTTACAATCAAAGTAGATCTAATGACCCCTACTCTAATACCTACAACCCTGGATGGATGAACCACCCTAATTTGTCCTGGAAAAGCAATAATCATTCTAGTGAGCAGAATGAACATAGGGGGTTTCAATAAAGAACACAAGAACAGAGTCAACCCCAGAAACCCTGCTTAGAAGAGGTGTTTACTCAATTTATGGCATTCCAGAAAAAACAGAATGATGATGTGAATGAGAATTTGAAATAGATCAGTTCTAATTTGAATGAGAGTCTGAAACAAATCAATTCAAGAATAGATGGTATTGTTGCTCACAATAAAATGCTAGAATCACAAATTGCACAGCAGGCTAGTACCTCATATGGACCCCCAGGAAGATTACCTGCCAAACCTGAGATAAACCCTAGGGAGCACTGTAATGCCATCATGACTAGGAGTGGGAAACAACTAGGAGAACCTAGAGGGAAATTTGTGGATATTGAAAAAGTGCTTTATGAAAATCGTGAAAGGGAATTAGAATTAGGAAAATCTTCTTCACATGAGGAGTCCCAAACTTGTTTACCACCTCAAAAGGGTGATGAACCAAAAGGAGACGAACCATGTGAGAAAGATAATCCTAAACCGAATTTGCCTCCTATCTACAAGCCACCTATACCTTTTCCTCAAAGGTTAGTTCAAAATAAATTAGACAAACAATTTGGCAAATTTCTTGATGTCCTGAAAAAGCTTTATATTAACATTCCATTTACTGAAGCTATTTCTCAAATGCCTTCTTATGCTAAATTTTTAAAAGAGATTTTGTCTAACAGGAGAAAATTAGATGATTATGGTACTTGCATTATAACTTTGACTGAAGATTGTAGTGCCATCATACAAAACAAATTACCAACAAAACTGAAGGATCCAAGTAGTTTTTCTATACCTTGTTCAATTGGCACTATGGCTTTTGACCGAGCCTTATGTGATTTGGGTGCAAGTGTAAGTCTAATGCCTCTATCTATTTACAAGAAACTAAACATTTGAGTGCTTAAGCCTACGTCCATATCTTTACAGCCCGCAGATTCATCGGTAAAGTATCCTGTAGGTATATTAGAGAATGTTCCAATAAAAAGAGGTGAGTTTTTCTTGAAGGGTCCCCTTCAAGGGGGAGCGCATGCATATAAAACCCCTTTCAAGAGGGGGGCGAAAAACCCTTAAGGGTGGCGCATAAAACTTTCAAGCGGAAGCAAGGGT
>JANTFE010002137.1:0-14319 GCA_027562315.1 Costus pulverulentus
TGAACTCGGTTTTACCTAGCATGTGAATCGATCTTGTATGACACATCCTGTTTCTTCTGTGATTTGTGTTGCTTGTTTGGGGTTAAGATAACGGGATGTTACATAATGTTTGACCACTAGTTGACTTTTAGTGGACCATATTTGACCTCTGTTGACCTGTGTTGTCAAAATGTGTCAAACAAGGGTCTTAGTGAAAGTTTGGACTTAGCACTTAAGACACATTATTAAATAAAATTATTAATTAGTAAGAGAATTTTTCTCTTGGCTAATTAATAGGCCTAGACGCATTTTACATTAACTATATTTATATATTTAATGGTAAAATATAAATAGGCGCCTACATGATTTAAATAATTAATATATTTGCTAATTTATGGTTAAGCAAATTTAATCAAATATATTTATTCATGCTTGACCAATTTAGCGAAATATATTTTATACATTTAATCATATCTTGGCTTATGCGCACTCTTCATTTTATTTTATATATTTATATATTAAATTTAATGAAAAATAATCACCAAGAATAGCTAGTTGATCTATTATAAACATCGAGGCTTTCTTGGGTGATAGCTGCATAAACTCTCTTCTCTCATCTCTAGTTGTCGCCTCCCCTCTCTCCTTGGCATGAGGGTCTTGTAGGTGATAACAAATAGAAGATTTTGCATCAAGGTTAGGACAAGTGGAAGTGCTTCCCACTCCTTATCGCCAACTCTCCCTCTTCTCCTTGCGATAGGCGCAAGTTGAGAAGTCTGCAAGCGTGGATCTCATCTCCCGAGGCTATCACTAAGTGTGGAGGTTGGAGAGACTTTGAGGAGTCCATGTGTGTGCGATTGCATAGGATGTTTACGTGTGCATCTTCATCATCAGCAACGCTCCTAAAATTGATTAATAAGGTATTACTCTTCACATCCTTCGGTTTTCTCTCATAAGGGATCCTGGTGTCACATAATTCTATTTCGAGCCAATCGCTTCTACTATGTTTTAAATTTTAAATTGGCCCGGGGATTCCAACACTAGGAAGGTTTATGTATAGTTTAATTAAATTCTAACTCGATTCGAGGCAGAATCGAAGTGAAAACTGAGTTGGGCAGAAGTCTTCACGAGTCATGAAGCGTTCATGGCCGCAACCGAGAAAGTCTTTGTGGAGAAAACTGCTTCCAGTCCATGTATACACAGAAACTCACGGCCCGTGAATGAGTCACGGTTGCAACCATGAAAGTCTATGTGAAGAACATGACTTAGGCGCATAACTGTTCCCTAATGTAGTGTGATACTCACAGCCCATGAAGGACTCACGGGTGCAACTGTGAATGTTGCGTCTGACCTCCATTTCGCCCCAAATTTGACGTGTAACTTTGCCCTTTATTTGGAAACTATGCCATAGCCTCCAAAACTCAAATTTCAACATTTTTGCCTACATTTTTATGAAAACTAAGAAAAGTAAATATTCCATACTATAGGAGATAAAAACATTAGAAATTAGTATAAAATCATATAATTAAGCACAAAATACCATATAAAATATAAGGAAAATATGATATAAATGCAATGCATCGCATTTTCGGAGTTCTACTCTCAGTTTCATCAAGCATCTTAGGTTCATCCAGCTGTTTCCCACTGTGGGTAGTAATGGAACTACAATGCTCCCTCGGGTTTATCTTGGATTGAGATGGGAGTTTACCTGAGGCTTTGGTAGAGGAACTAGCTTGGTTAGCTAGTTGGGTTTCCAACATCTTATTGTGGGTCGCAAGAGCTTTCACCCTAGATGTGAGTTGCCTAATGGATTCGCTAACACTCTCATTCTATTTGGTTTGCACTACCACAAAAGTCTCTAGAAGTGACTCCAGGTTTCACTTCTGGGGTAGTACAAACTAACTTGGTTGGAGCCCCAGTGGTTGTTCCCTAAAGTTTGCCTGGGGGCTGTGGTGGTATTGTTCTTATAGGAGAAATTTGAATGATTCCTCCACGCCGGATTATAGGTACTAGAAAATGGGTTCATCTATGACCTAGATTTTAGATTCCCTAAAGCGTTGGCATTCTCTCTAGAATGTTCATGTTGCATTCCCAGCTATCACTAGGTGAGGCTATGTCCTAGAGTTCCACAAAATTCACAGGTAACATTGGTAGCTTCAATCACAATAATATTAAAGGAATCAAGCTTGTGAGAAAGACTATCTGCCTTTATGGCCAATGAACTCAGACTATCTATTTAGTACTTACCTTGAGCTATAGCTCTATATGAGTTAGCTCGCTCGCCACTCCATTGATTGTGTTTGAGTGCCATATCTTCAAAAGGTTCATGGCATCATCCACATTCTTATTCATTAGAGCTCCTTCGGCCACTGCGTCAACCATAAGCCTCGTGTTGTAATTGAGTCTGTTGTAAAATATATGAACTTTCACCACTTCTCCATTCCGTGGTGTGGACATAATCTTTGCAATTCTTTAAATCTTTCTCAAGCTTCATAAAGAGACTTGATGACTCTAAATTTCATAGCATATTTCTTGCTAGTTCCATTGTACTTTTGGGTCATAATCATGCTCATTTGCTTATTTTTATGCTTATATTTATCAAATGTTTCGGAATCTACACCTTGGTTTTTTATCAATTTCAGGTTTAAAGGCATCATTTTCATGGGTTTTCAAGCAATTTCAATGCATGGACAAATTCAAATCATCAAGGGGTGACTACACATCTAATTTCGAGCCGAATTGGACTTCACAGCGAAATTACGGTAGTGCCGTAAAGAATATTACGGCCGTAATCTGTAAATACGGCACCAAATTCTGCTACCGTATTCTTCAAAGATTTTTGTTTCAGCAAAGATTTTGAGTGATTTTCATACAGAGACTTTTGAGGAGATTACGGCACTGCCGTGATACATTTTACAGTGCCGTAATTTCTAACTGTTTCCTTACAAAGACTTTTGAAACAATTACGACACTACTGTAATGGTCTTCATGGTGCCGTAATTCAAACCCAGATTTCTGCAACTTGCCCGATTCTTCCGCGGATTACTTGTGAAGAAGATTTCTCGCGTTTGAGACCAGCATTTCAAGATCTGAAAAAAAGGGAATGACCAGACAAAAGATAAGGAGATTTTCAAAGCAAAAGGCCTCATTTTTATTAATCGTCAGAGGAGAATTTTGGAGAATCGCCGTCGCCGTAGGGTTCGTCGCCGGGAAGCGTACAAGCCACCATCTATCATGAAATTCAAGAAGAAGCTTTTCCTGAAGGAGGAGAGGACACACGAAAGGTTTCAGAGTGAAAGGAGACGGATCAAGAGAGAAATCAATGAAACAAAGGTGCCACCACTGTTCATCGCGATTCCAGGTTAATTACAAGCTGTAATTTCTATTACAGACTTGTTTTAGTAACCTTATCTCTACTCTTTCAGTTTATGATCCTTCTGAATAATGTTTTATTGTAATCCTTCAATCATGCTAGCTTAAGCCTCTTTGGGACAAGGGGGTGTAGACCTCTTAATTTCTTAATGACTGGATGATTTTTATTTCATCAGGATGTTTTTGAAATGATTATTTTACTTAAGTGATTTACGTCTATAACTTTTTCTTGTTTCAATCATTGACATGTGTTAGAGCTTTGTGATATGGACCGAAAGGTGATTTGCAAAGCTCGGAAACCAAAAATTGAGGTTTAAGAGTTCATCGTAAGAAATTAGTTGTGTTCTTATCCCTAGATTTTAGAAGTTTATTGATTTGTTGATAGATCGATTTAGAAAATATTACTGTTTTAGATAGTAAAATATGCTAGAGATAGATATTTGATTGTTAGATACCCTTAAGTAATAACTATGGAACTAGGGTATGAGAATACTTAGTTTCGCTTGAGATTTTGATATAGGGATTGAATGCACGAGAGTGATTCTTAAATCTCTATGTCAAGGTTTGCTTTTCCTTAAACATAGAATAAATCTGCACGAGAGTGAGAATTATTTTATGCAAATTGTCTGCACGAGAGCGAGATGATTTCCTATTAAAGCAAATTACATCTTTATCATAGCAAGGATAAACTGATGAGACTTTAATTGTATCCGATCATTCAAATTAAGATGGTTGAACCCCTAGTCCCAATGCTTTCCCTCTGATATTTAGTAAACTTTCCAATCATTTGCTTGTGTCATATTTAGTTTGCTTAGCTAGCGAGAAATCAATTCCTTGGTACTTAACAACAAGGTCTCTGTGGTTCGATAACCTTTTATTACTTTGAGTTTCCGTGCACTTACGGACACAACAAGACTCCCCATCCTTCTCAGTGAAGCTCATAATCTGGTTATGAAGTTGTACAGCTATCCTTGGGATAGCTGGTCCCACATGGTAATGGATCGAGGTGGCAAAGAATGTAACCACACCCTTGCTCGGTCCCTAAGTGAAAAAGGAAAAAGCCCTAAGCGAATTACATCGTTAGAGACACCATTTAACTTCAAATATCACAATATTCAAAAAAGATAAAAAGGTGCATATTAGAATCATCTAATGGTGAATCACCATACTAGTTCTATTGAACAATGGAAAGAAGGGCGGGCTTTATCATGAAGTTGTTCACATCCACTACTAGTCGAGCTATGCTAGAGTTAAGATCTTACACATTCGGTGTAGCAAAATCTCTCAATGTTCTATTGTTGTTGTCCATCATAAGTGGTAGTGGTTCAGTTGAAGTTGAGCTTTCATTGTTCTTAAACTCCTTGAGTTGACATCGTCTCTTGAAAGTTTGTTCTATTTTCAGGTCAATGTGTTTGTGTATATGCCCTTAGGACCAGTTATTGGTCTTACTTATGTACTATTTGACATTGATATTATATATATATATCATTCTGGCATTGTTATTATTATGCTATGTTTACATTTACGAATATGTACTTACATAATAATATCGCTAAAGACAGATTATGTTTGTGCTCATACTTTGTCCCTAGTCAAGTACCTGAGTGGATATGGGATAGCTCTGGTACATATGAGACTGGTATATGGGCTAGATAGACACAAGGTGCTAACACAGGCATATGGGAATATCAGTGATAGATATACTGGACTGACCCACTGTGAGGCTCTAACTTGGTGTCATTAGTTAACCTCACAAGTGATAGGAGATGCATTGATCATTTGACTTGAGGTCATTGACTCTTCCATATGGTTAGGAACATGCTTTGATACAACCTAATACCTCACCATAGTTGGGAGGTCATACCGATTGTCATTGAGTATGTCACGACCCATATGAGAAGATCAATGGACAGACATAGGATTTGCCCCTTCCTAAGGGAAGCTTGATGTCCATGGGGCCCCCCTATGGTTCTATGACTGGAAGTGTCTGGCCATAACCTAGTGAGAACCTAATTTAGTCATAGCCATGAGATTAGGTGAAAGCAAGTGATGACACACTTCTCCAATCGGACATCAGTTTGGCAAAGGGACTATAATGGATTGGTACCTTGTTGCTATGATGGGGATATCGATGTTGATATCCATTCTGAAGACTTGGGTAGCAACAATGCACTGCTAGGTGCCACTCATTGCTTGTGATGACCTAAATTCATCAGTTTCAATGTTAGAGGAACCTACAAGGTCGCACACCTTGATGCTCAAGTTTTCATATTAATCTGTAGCTTTCGGAGATTTCATCAGTGCCAATGGGCATGATGATATGGAAGAGACATATTGGAGCCAAACTTTATTTTGTGAAAAGAGGTTGAGGAAAAGAAACATGTTTTGATGAAAAATTAAAATTCAGATTTTATGTTTTTCATGAGCATATAGAAAAGCGTGGGATAGGTATCTTGCTTGTGCATAGTATTGTGGTCATAGTCAAGCCCCTTGTATGCTTATGATGTATATCTATTAGGCCTACATGCAGCTCTTTCTTTTTCTTGTAAATTTGAAGATTAAGGATCTTGGCGGCATTGGTGCATCCACCTTGCTTGGAGCAACATGAAGGTGTCAAAAGGGCTTGGCCGAACCTCAAGAAGTGCGTCTAGGTTTCCTAGAGGTTCTAGGGTTTGAGAGCTATCCCTTGGATTGGAAGGCCTTAGAGCCGAGCATGGACAAAGATGTTAGTGGTGGATAGGTTAGGTCTTGTCTTGGGCTTGTCACCTATGTCAAGCATTGAACAATTTTGGCATGTATTGGTTCAATGTGTTGATTAGGCTATAACCACATCACTTGATTAGTGCTTTCCTTATCTGCTAAAGCATGCCTGTAATGTTTTATCTTATTGTTATCACTATAGGATTGCATGCCTGTAATGTTAAACAAAAGATAAAACTAAGAGGATGAGACATCAAAAACCCTCAAATAAAATATCAAGTCTGAAATAAGCCTTCTAACTCGTAGCTGTCATCAAACTATTGATCAGTGGTGTTGTGCACTATTTCCCACCCTCGTGGGACACACTCACTTATCTTTAGAAGGTGTGTGGTGACAATGGTTTCCCTAGTCCAGTTTTAACCTGGACATGCCTTCGCAAGGAAACTCGTTGGCCCTAGGCATAATGGTTAGGAATATACTTGACTAGTTTTTCACATGTGGTGGCCACATGATGGAACTCTAGAGGCATCGTTGAGAGGTTAGGGTTTTATGCTGTATCCAGCCCTTGCTGGACATGAAATGCTTGGACTCTCTCAATAAGGGGAGTTGCCAAGTGCAATCGGCCGACATGCCCACCTTAAGAAGCATGGGTTACTTTGTGCATCTCATCCCACCCTCGTGGGACGCGAAGCCTCATGTGAAATAAGGATCCCATCCCACTAGGAAATCACGGAATTCTCTATTGACTTTGTGGGTTGTCAATTTGATTAAAATAGTGAGAGCCACAATCATTTAATACACGTACAAATTAAATAATTTGAAGTAGTACTAATCTACTTTGTCTTGATTGTTGTAGATCTAATGGCATCAAACAATAACAAATTATCACTATGATCCCTTCTTGAGAAGGATAAGTTGGTTGGACCCAACTTCATGGACTGGCATGGAAACTTGAGGTTAGCCCTCAAGCTCGAGAAGAAGCTGTATGTCCTTGAGTAGCCTCTTCCTGCGGCTCCGGCCTCTAATGCCTGAGTGGCAGATATGGATGCTTTTAGAAAGCATCAGGATGACTCTTTGGAAGTAGCATGTCTCATGCTAGCCACTATGACCCCTAAGCTTCAGGTGCAATTTGAGGAGCAGAATGCTTTTCAAATGATATCTTATTTGAAACAGATGTTCAAGGCTCAGGCTACAACTGAGAGACATGACACTGCCAAAGTATTCTTTCGGTGCAAGTTATTTGAGGGTGCACTAGTGGGACCCCATGTGCTCAAAATGATTAGGCATGTGGATCATCTTAGGAAATTGGGACACACTATAGATAACAAGTTGGTTGTGGATCTTATTCCGCAGTCTGTACCCTCTAGCTTCAATCTATTTTATTATAAATTTTAACATGAACTGGATTGAGTGCACTAGGGAGGAACAATTGAATATGCTCCAAATGACCGAGCGCGAAATGGGTAAGACCAAGCCCAATTCTGTTCTTTTATCCCTGCAACTAAGAAGATGAAGAAAAAGGGTAAGTGACGGAGTCATAGACGCACTTGAGGACAACCCCATTCCTCTAGAAGACACTTGGAGAGACTCCCTAGGGCCTCAAGTGGACACCCAGCAAATTTCGATCCAGAAGGCCATCTACCGCCCTCAACACGGCCAGGCCGTGATAGTGGACACGGCCGTGACGAGCCCGCATACCACCTGCACACCCGTTCCTCCAGCCGTGTCCGACTCCACAAGACCCAGTCGACCTAGACACGGCCAGGCTATGATCGAGAGCACGACTGTTGTGATCCCGCAAGTGCACAGGTACACGAAGTAATAAAGAAAGTATCGAATCCATAGAGACCTACGTTGTCAAGTACTAAATAATTGATTTTTCGATATCTAGGCAATCAAATGAAAGTTAAGCAAATATCAAAAACACACAAAAGAAAACTGTCAGAGAGAAAGCTGGGACTAGGGTTTAGTTCACTTAACTCTTATGACTAGATATGAATAAGGATTTCGTCGGTTTAATTTTATCATGATGAAGATACGATTTACCTAATAAAAGATTATTTCACTCTCGTGCAAACAATCACGCTGGGATTTATCTTCGCTTTCATGCAAGATTTGTGCCAACGCTGAAGATAAGCAAATTATCAATCTATGAACTCAAGGATCACTTTCGTGCATCCGAATTCTAGGTTGACAATCTCTAGCGGAAACTCAAGGATCACTTTCGTGCATCCAAGCCTCGACACTAGTTTTACTCATAGATCTCCAACGTTCCGATCCTCACTTTCGTGCAAGATCTCCACGTTTGACAAATAGACTCGATCTATAGAATCATGTTATAATCATGGCAGTAATTTTACTAGAATAGATCAAGTTGGATCAAACCTAAGGAAGGGTTCCTAGCATGCAATTCTAGGGTTCCAAATTCTCAAGCAATTACCTTTCGGTCTCAAGCGAAAATTCTAAGAACATAATTAATAACATGAATTTAAAGATAGTCTAAGCACAATTATCATATGAGCAAAATCATCATGTTAAGATTAAAAACAACGAAATATATAAAAATCAGTTATCTAGTCACTGGAAATTAAGTGAATTACTCCCCCATGTCCCAAGAGTAATTTAAGCTAGCATGGTGAAGGAAATACAATATTCCATAATTTCAGAAAATCGAAAATCAACAAAAGGAAGAGTTTTTAGAAAATACGGCACGGCTGTGAAGTATTTCACAGCCGTATTTTGCAAAAGAAGGCGTGAACAGTGGTGGCGATCCTTCTTCCTCTGATTTCTCCTCCAATTTGTCTCCTCTTGATCTGAAACTTCTGGCACGTCGTCTCCTTCACCAGGCGATGCTTCAGTAGAAGAATCACGGCCGGAGATCGTCTGGATCGAGTGCGGTGGTGAAACCCTAGGCGATCGCGTGTACTCCGAATTCTCCCTCGACAGTTAACCAAGTTTGGGGCTTTTGGTGTCTCGCTAATCCTCCCCTCCCAAGCTCCCCTTTTGCTTCTTACAGCTTTGAATATAAAGCCCTGGATCGCCTGCAAGAATCTCCGCAAAGATCGGGCGTGAAGATTGACCTGGAATCGCGTTCAAACACCGAAATACGGCAGGGTAATATCTTACGACACTGCCGTAAAATCCAACGATCGTTCTGTTCTGAAATTGCTGGAAAATATGGCACCGTAATTTTGTTTACGGCCGTGCCGTAAAATTGGTAGAACTCTCTAGTCGGATTCGTCGGGGAAATACGGCCCGTGTAATTCTTTACGGCAGTGCCGTAATTTCAGGGCAACTTTCTGTTCTGAAGATGCTTCAAAATATGGCCCGTAAACTGGGTTACGACAGTGCCGTAATTTCGGCAAACGTCTCTGTTCAAAAAGTGCCCCAAAATACGGCCGTGTAAATCCTTACGGCGGTGCCGTATTTTCGCAAAAATCTTCTGTTTGGAAAATCACCAAAATACGGCCGTGATCTCCATAATACGGTAGCCGTGAAAAATACGGTACCGTAAAATCCCTTATGGCACTGCCGTATTTTGGGTTTCTTGCCTCGATTTGCGTGAAATTTCTTGGGTGACTTCTTCCTGATGATGAGAACTCTTCCATATATTTGATTTTGCTTGAAAATGCCTAAAATAGTGCCTTTTTGCCTAAAAAACATGAAAAACCAAAATAGAAGTAGACTTTGCAATATTTGATGGATTCAGCATAAAAACAAGTAAAAAGATCCTCGATTTAGCATGAAAAGGTATCTAAAATGATGCAAAATATACTACATATTTCGGTGTCATCAACGACCGTGACACGGTTGAGGAAGAACACGAATGCGAGCATGGCCCTCGACATGCCCGTAACACCCGCCGTGACAAGTTCGGCGGAAATCGACCTCAATGATCACGACCATGACAAGGAACACGGCAAGCCGTAACCAGCGCACAATCCGGCGTCGCCAACCAACTCTAGCACGACTAGGCCATGACCAAGCGCACTGCCATGTCCAAACTTTCTGTGGATTTTCGGCCAGAAATTACAACCCGTAATATGTGTTATAGCCCTGCCGTAAAATCTACCTAGCATTCTGTGAATCTTTGACCCAGAATTACGGCCCATAAATCAGATTACAGCCCTGCCTTAATTTCTGCCGATCAACCCCAGCACGGCCAGGCCGTGAAGACGAGCATGCCCGTGACAAGGTCCAGCTAGAACGCGAACGCAAACACGGCCCACGACACGCCTGTGCCTCCACCCATGATCAGTTCGGCGGAACTCAAGCCACTCCAGCACAGCTGTGACGGAAAGCATGGCAAGGCCGTGACCAGTTCGCCGCCAGATGACACCCCGGACATCCCCGTGTCTCCTGCCGTGTTCGACCCAGCATCACCCCATCACGCCCGTGATGGCAAACACGGCCAGGCCGTGACCGCCTCGAAAGTGCGCCTGGGTCCAATTTTTTAGGAACTTCGGCATTCGCAACAGTCCTCCCATCCTCCTGACCGCTACGTGGGCCTAGTGAGCCCATCTTCCAAGTCTATGACGTCCATCAAGCCCCACCCCATGGCAAGTCTTCCTCGCGGGCTGCCACAAGAAGCCACCACCGACCGCTACAACAACCGGGTCCTCAACTTGGCCCAAGAGACTGCCACTAATGTTCAGAATCACCCCATGGTTAGCTGCTTCTACTGCTTCGTAGTTGCGTGCAGGAAATGGTGTCGCCCACCAAAGGCGACCTGTTCAACTGCGCAAACGTCTCAGCTCATGCGCCCCATCCCTTGGCATATTCCTTGTAGAAGTAGTTAGTGTGTTACTTTAATTGTTTTGAAGGAATATTGACCTTCTTTTAGGTAGTTAGGGGGAGATGGCTTATCCAACTACCCCCATGTGTTTTCCATGTGCCTCTTCTCCTCTTGATCTACAAAAGAGGCTGAAGGTTATGTGTTTTATTTAGTTCGGTTGTAGTAGTCGCCTTCCCCGTGCAAGGCCTAGATCCACTAGCTCCGAGGAACTCGCCTAGAGCTCCCTCGTTCTAGTATTCTGCTCATTTACTATTCTCAATCAAAACACCTGGAGAACCCTCACCGGGCTCTGGGTCCTTTACAAGCAACTTTGTCTTCAGCTTCATCGCCCCGGTTCCATGTCTTGGACTTGCAGACGGCTGCCCTCGTAGCCTCGTGGAGGTTCTGTTCTTGCGTGCTTGCATGCTCAAAAAAAAATTGGCTCTATGCGTGAGGTGAGTGTTTCCTTAGTATTCGAGCCGTTTCTTATCCGCCACGTTTGGGTATGAGTCAAGGAACATCTACTCGCTTTCTCACCAGTTTTCTCGTGGTTTTCTCCGTTCGCACGCGTTTTAACTTCCCTCATCTCAAGATCCTCTCGCGTTCTCCGCATTATGGCCTAGTCCCTTAGAGTATAGCTTTGAGGACCCCCTACATCCACTGCATCAATTTTGGTATCAGAGGGAGGTTGGAGCTAACTCTTGTCTAGCTCCGCCGACCTCTTCATTGCATATCATACGGTTTCCCCGGCTATGTTTTCCTCATACATACACTTTTTCAGCATCATGACTACTAGATCTGGAACCTCATATCAGAACCCTTCGCCCCAAGTGCCCGCTGTGACCGAAGAGAGTCCTCTCCCTAGGATAGAGTCGGTTGAATCGCTGTCCACACGCTTGGAAGAGATGGAGACCATGTTTCAGCATCTAATGTTGTCGGTCCAACATCTAACGGACCAAGTAGTGGAACTTCGGTTTAAACCCGGCAAGGGTCAGCTCTTGTTTAGTGCACCCCCTCCGTTGGCCCCTGATGACTCTAAATTTCATTGTGTTTTTCATACTTATTTAGTAATCTTTTGAACCATAATCTCTCTCTCTTGCCTTGTTTTTATACCTTTTTACCAAATACTTCGGAATCTACACAATCTTTGGTTTTTAATCAATTTCAGGTAAAAAAGGCATCATTATCACTGGTTTTCAAGCAATATCAATGCATGAACGAGTTCTAAACATCAAGAGGAGTTTACACAACAAATTTTGAGTCAAAATGGACCTTCTAGCAAAAAATATGGCACTACCGTATTTTTGGGCGTAAACCACACGGTACCGTATTTTGCATCAGAAACCAACCAGAAGACTTGGGTGATATACGGCGCTACCGTATGGAACTACACAGTACCGTATTATTCAGCGTTTTCGACGAGAAAGATTTGACAAGAATATGGCACTACCATATGAAGCTACACGGTACCATATTTTTCATCAAATTTGAACTGAGGACTTAGACAAGATACGGTACTACCGTATGAAGGTACACGGTATCGTATTTTGTGGAAATTCTGATCAGAAGACTCCAACAAGAATACGGCACTGCCATATAATTGGGCGACATTGACACGGTACCGTATTTGCTGCCCAGAACTTACAGAAGGAAAATATGGCACTGCCGTAATCCGGATACAGTACCATATTTTGAAACCCAGAATTCTGAGTTTTCTGCCGCAAAATTGAAAACACAATTTCTCGAAACTTAGGGCACCAATTGAAGATCCAAAAAAAGGGGAAGATTCATAATAAGATGGCGGAGAGTTGCAAAGCAAAAGGAACAATTTTCATCCACGATTTAGAGAGAATTAGAAGAAATCGCTGCCGCGCTAGGGTTCATTGCCGTTCGCTGCACAGACCATTTCCAGCCATGATTTTTGAAAGGAAGCTCCTCTTGAGGGAGAGGAATGAACCACAGAAGTTTCAGAGCGAGAGGAGACCGATTGAAGGAGTAACGAAGCGAAAACACGCTCGTGACACTATTCATCACGGCTGTGAAGGCAATTTCAGGTTGCAATTATGTTGCAACCCTATTTTGTAATTCTTAATCCTTCTTTACTATCTCTAATCATTCAAAAACTATGTTTTGCTGCAAATCTTCCATCATGCTAGCTTAATTTCCTCTTGGGACATGGGGGGTGTAATTCTCTTGATATTTCAATGACTAGATAACTTTTCTACATCAATGTATCTTTGCTATGGTTATTTTGCTTAAGTGATTCATGCCTTTAATCGTTTTTAGTATCATATTTTGGAGTTTTATGCTATAGACTGAGAAGATGATATCACAGAACTTGGAACCCTAGAATTTATAATAAGAACTCATCGCAAGAAATTGGTTGTGTTCTTACCTTTAGGTTTTAGAAGTTAATTTCTTGTTAATGTTATGACCTGGAAATTATTATTGTTTCAGACATGAAAACATGCTAGAGATAGATGTTAGATTGTTAGAAAACCTTAAGCAAAACCTATGAAACTAAGGTGCGAGAGTGCTTAGTTTCTCTTGAGATCTTGGTATTGAGATGGAATGCACGAGAGTGATTCTTAATCTCTTTAACCAAAATTCACTTATACTTAGCATCGAATTGATCTTGCATGAGAGTGAGGATTGTTCTTTGTAAATTAACTGCACGAGAGTGAGTTAGTTTGTTTATCAAGTGAATTATATCTTAACCATGAAAAAAATAGATTGATGAATCTTTAATCATGTCTAGTCATAAATATCAAGATGAATGAACCCCTAGTCCCGATTCTCTCATTTTGATTTTCTCCAATACTTGTTCGATTGCTATTTTCACGATTCTCAATTCGCTTAGCTAGTGAAAACTCAATTAGTCAGTACTTAACAATAAGGTCTCTGTGGTTCGATATCTTAAATATTACTTCGAGTATCCGTGCACTTGCGGACAACAACAAGTTTTTGGCACCGTTACCGGGGACCTTGGTTTTGTTGATATTAATATAATTGTTAGTATTGCTAGACTAAGTTTTTTTATTTTTTTTTTGTTTCTACTATTTTTCTGTGATAGATTCTGATTTTCTTTTAAGCTGTATAGTTTTTGAACTTTTTTTACTTTCTACTTGTTTATGCGCAGAAATCTTTGGTCATGACCATTAGTTCCTTTTGATCCTGAAATTAATAGAACTCTTAGATTGCGGAGGAAGTTGAGATTTGCTGAAGGGAGGGAAGAAGAATCCATCATGGCAGAGAGGTGAACACTTAGAGACTATGCAGCCCCTAGTACACAGGGAATTCGATCCAGCATTACCAGGCCTGCTATAGATGCAAACAACATTCAGATTAAACCAGCGTTCTGTAAGGTCCCCTAATACAAGGGGAGGGGACGAAACCCTAATAGAAGGCGCATATAAGGAATTTCGAGCGGAAGCAAGGGTTTCTTTTAACATCTTTTGCATGCCATATGATCAACATATAAATGCTTGTATAGATCG
>JANTFE010002138.1:1255-24328 GCA_027562315.1 Costus pulverulentus
AAATACAAAAAATATTTTTCCAACTTCGTTAGAGTAAATTCGGATTTTATCTAAAAATACAAAAAAATTATTTTCTTAAAGCGTTGTTTGAATGCACCCTTATTTGTGGGTGAACCCACCTCCATCACCTGCTTCTCTTGGATCTTTTGATGGGTGCTCCTACATCAGCAACCCTTTTTATGTTGCCATTTTTCAGCCTCAGGAGAAGGGATAAAGCCTTAGGAACTATCTTATCTTGCTTAGAAAATGCACCAACAAGAGGAAGAAGGAGGTGGGCAGCGATGACATGAAGAGGAGAAAGAGACCAGGGTTTGTCAGAACAAAAATTGTCTGTGTCTACTCCCTAGCCCCTTGCCTGCTTATTTATAAGAAGCAATAGGGTAGGCGCCTGTGATAGGTCTCGCAATTGAGGCATTGCATTAACAAGGCCTTCTCTTTGCTAAGCTCCACTAGGCCCAAAGCCTTTGATGCGATTCGGATGATTATGATTAGGAGTCTAGCCGCTAGATCAAAGGATTGCCTTTTTTATTATAATATTATGTAACTAGTGATAACTTAATCTTTTGGTACGTGATCGACACTAATTAACACTATCACTAATTAGCACTAATGAATACTGGTTAGCTTTGAAGTTTGATGCGAGTCAATGAGTCGGCAATAAGTGTAAACTGAATAGCAACAGTATATATAAGAGGAAAAAAAATTAGGATTAGCGTTGAATGTTGATGGAGCCGGCTTTGAAGTTTGACGACAAGCCGATGATTAGTATAGATAAACAACAAGAGAGGGTCATAGATAGTGACTCAACAAGATGGGGATTGGAGTGATGGGTTGATGTGAGTAGGAGTGCAAAGCGATGCGCAGACAATAATGACTTTGTGACTAAATCACCAGCTATGAGCTAATAGCTTGACATGAGCACGAGCAGTGTGGGACAAAAATAGAAAATGATTTAGGATTAAGGCATCTCATCCTACTCAAAGGTGTTGGTTGGCTATTTAGCTAATGAGCTGGTGGGCCGGCGAGTAGTAGTTGGCGAACTAGGAGTAGCTCTTGGCACAATTAGGTTCATATTCTTTGCCATTTTATATATTTTTATTATTTTTTATTCTGTCCCATAACATCTTTATATTTTATTATATTCCAAATTTAATTGTGAGGCCATATCAATGTTTCGCATTTTATTTATTATATATTTCCTTCTATTTTTAGAGTGTCACGTTCGCAATTTTTATCAGTGACTTTTTATTTTATTTGTTTATTATTTTTTTTAACATGATTTATTTTATTTATTAATTAATTTGTTATCCTTTTGTAATTAAATACATATATAAGTATTATATGAATATGCGTACTTGAACCGATAACTATCCTTCGGTTAACCTAGCCGCCTCCATCCCTCGGGGGCAATGAAAAACTTATGTAAAGCATCTACGTACTAACACGTGTAAACATATATGAATATTTTTAAAACAAAAATATTGATATCTACGAAAATTTGAACATATAATCTATGCAGGTCAAAGTTAGGCCATGTGTAATGATAAACCAAGCCGAAGTGCGGGCAATCTGAAGCCAAACTAACCCTACCATTGGCCACTTCTAACCTTGACTTAGTTTTCTTAAAGAAAATTAAACCAAAGCAAATAAAACCAATTTCAAACTAAAACAAGTATACACCTTTTGTTTGGAACGAATCACACCCTAAATGTAGATTTTGTATCTCAATTCCTCAAAATTATGGGTTTAAATGTCCTCGAAGTCTTTTTCAACTTGAAAATTTGAGCTCGAACTATAAAATTTCACGCTTAATTTAGTATTTCATTTCTAAATCCACTAGAACTGAATGACTTGGTTCGCTGATCTTTCAATCCGTTACAAATGTCTCATCAATGAGTATAATGAATTCCAAAATTGTATTTTTTTTCTAAAATCCCTCCACGATTTCATAACTCTTTTGCACGCTTGTTAAAGTGAACTTAAACTATTCACAATACTTTTGATACGTAACAAAAAGATGTCGCCTTTAAATTTAGAAGATAGTATTATACACAATTGTATTCCGCAACAACAGATGAGCTGCATGAATAATAAACACTGAAAATATGACCCATGGCATATCTAGGGCACACCGGCGGGTCTTGGCATTCAGAAGATTAGAAAACTCTACAACGGCATGCGTTTGACAAAAAAGCGAGAGATAACTTTAGATACTGCATTAGCGTTATTATAATGATTGCAGCAAGTCCAGCACCTCAATGTTTCAGATACTATCTGAACAATGTAGCACCTTCTCAAACCACCCAAAAGCCTAGAGTGAAGAGTGGTCTGTAAATTCAAAATCCGTAACGCTGATTTCACCTAATGAACAATTGTGTACAGTTAAGTGCAGCAATCAATGAATGTTCACCTGTTCAACCTAAGGTCCCTAAAAAGATACAAAACAAAAACTCTTCCTATAATAGATAGTACAGAAACAACATGACAATCCTATCTTTAGACTATCAGCTGCACCCCGATGCAAGATTCTGCAGCAGGCCTCAAACTACAGCAGCTGTCATGTGCAAGTAATAGAACAAGAAAAAGCTAACAAATTAACATTAGAGTACTTCTTTAGCTTGTGGATTATGAGAACATTCGGAGGAAGTTGCTTGCGTATGCCATAGGCTTCACATCTGGATGTGGCTGCAATGTACAAACATGGCAAATTAATTTTAGCTCATAATAATAACAGGTCAAGTACTTGACAAATATGGATGAAACTAGTTCTGGTTAAGCGCATCATTAACTGGCGGAAATTTCATAGGAACTTTCTGCTAGGTTATGGATTTTTTTAAACAATTCTCTGTTAGATCATCAATTCCACCAACGCCAATATTTTGACACTAATTCTAGGTTTCCTGAACTTGTGGCATATGTTTGTACAAGGTAAGAAAAAAACCATGTATCTTGAGGATATTAAGTAATAAAAATGACATTCAAATTTAATACACACCACTGCTGAAAAGGAAACAATATCAGGCTTCAGATCCGGCGCTGTGAAACGTATAAATGCACCCTTGTTTCCCATCTGCATCACAATTGGAAAGTCATCTTCACATCTCATCCAAAAGTTTCACACTTTCATACAGAACTAATGGTTCATGTTGATCTTAAACTTTATTCTAAGTCTCAGTTGAAAACATGAATCAAAATCTACATAAAACTAGTTCATAAAATGCAACACATAGTGACTAACTGTTTGAACAATGCAATGAAAGAAGAGATATGTCAATCGGCAAATAAAGAGCAACCAATTTTGTTCTAAACATTATATGGTCTAATAAACACAAATTCTGAAAATAAATCAAGAAAAATTTGCCTAAGGTTTTAGCCATATTATATTTATCACTTATGAGACCAGGGAGCATGGATGAATTGTTTGACTCTCGAAGATGTCATTACATTGTAGCAATGGATGTCATAATGTTCTTCCATATGCTATTTGGTGCATATATATACCAAGAAAATCATTAATTTTGCCATATTCTGTCTGGATTTATCTATGAACCAAATCCTGATCATTCAGGAACAGATACAATTATTTCCATGTAATTTTTAACCACAATATTTGATTTAAGAGTACCACCACAGCATAGTGGAACACTTGATCATTTTCTACTCAGACGACGGCTACATTCAGATGCATACCAAAACCAGAGATTTTAATATTGCACTTACCTGATCACAATAATTTGGAGCAGAAAAAACAGTAATCAGCTTTCCATCATGTTCAATTTCATACCCCTCATCCTTAACTTCATGTGACCGAACTACGAGATCTGAAAAAAGAAACTATTTAAGCACATAAAGTATCAAACTCTAAGTAATGAATGTTAGATGCAGTACCAAGGTTGTTTTCTTGCAAGAATCTCTTCGTTACATCTTCACCAAAAGACAGCCCAACTCCTCGTTTACTAGGCCCTCTTCCCCTCTGGGGTTGTGGATCACTCCAAAGCAGTTCGCACATCAAACCTAAAAGAGATGGAGTGCATTTACTTCAATGGTACACAAGAAGGTACCAACTGAACACATGGCGTGCTTTGACATATTGGTACAAGATAAAGAAGAGAGGGTCACAAGAGAACATAGAAAGGACAATAACTTTCCATATTTTATCTGATCCAAGATCAATTGGGTCGAAATCCACAACACAAATCCAATTTTGTTCAAGAAATCAGATGTCTATCATAAATTAGTCGGGAGGAAAAATTTGCATCAGACAAATTTTGCATGGAATAAGAAGAAATTCATTTGAATCCGGCAAATTTTTTTTTTCTCACATCAACTCGATGCTTGATTTCCGCAAGCGAGCTATTATAACTATGAAGATTTCTCAGCTTAACAGAGAGACCGAGAGGTAAGGTGAAGATTTCATCACAGTTTGATAAAGCAGCAAAAGTGGAGATAGTCAGCTCAGAATAATGGCCTGGTAAAAACCAGGCCTCCATAAATTTCACAGATATTTAATGTGACGCATGTGAAGTGTCAATGTGTGATTCACTCGTTAAAAGAGGGCATGGAGCTAAGGGGGATGAAAATAAGGATCATCTATTAATATATATTCTTGTCTGTTATAAATAGGAAAATGATTCAACACATATGAAGAAAAGAGTGGATTAAAATTTAAGTTCCAAAAACATATAAAAAGAGAATATACAAACAAAATTAAGATATAATTTTCCTCGCCAAATTTATCTAGTTTAGTATTATACATCTTTTTTGCATTAATGCTATGGAATATTATTGTTAACTCAAATGAACAATGCCATAAATTTTAGAAGAGAGAACCTTTGAACTTCTTCCAAAAATACTATTGATAATTTTTTGGTAATTTCTCCATGGTTTTCTTTTTTTTCATTTATAAATGGTTAAAATTAGTCTTGTCGTATTTCTATATGGCAGATTGGATCCCACCAATACCATGCGTTCCTTTTGACTAATTCTGCGACCTAAGAAGATAATTCAAACCAAGAATGAGCTGTTACAGTTTCAAACCAGGAATGGCATAATCCTCTTCGTGCCACATATTTACGGTTAATAAGGACAGCTGAATGTATATGCATGAAAAAACAGTACTGACCGATAGCACAAAAGAGGCCATTATATTCACATAAAGTTGGATCTAATCAACAACTTTGCAGCTAAATTCAAATGCAGAAGAAACTGGAGCATCCAAGTTCATGGCTCCTACTTTACTAGCAGTGCGGCATTTGAATACCAAATATATATGCACCTACCATTACAACCATAGATGGTACCAGTCCTTTGAACAACTGTATCAATTTATGATGCTAACATCCTTGAAAACTTGTAAAAATAAAAAGACGCCTTTATTACAGAAGAAAAAGCGCAAGTTGTTATTCTTGTGCCATGAATTGCAAGTGAAGATTTGTGATTTTCAAGTCGTAAGGTGAAAATCAAAGTATATGCAAACAAATTTCTAGCCAAGAGAATGTGGTTAATAGCTTCTTATTGAATTCAAAAAGTACAAGACGTTATTTTATCTTACCTTAGAAAAATTACGCAATTTATAAGGAAAAATCTTGACTATCAATTGCGGAGATCAACTTTAGATGAATTGACTTTTAGCAGCGTAACATAGTTTGAGCCTTTGAATCATGTGTGGTAGCAGACTTGCAGTAGCACTGAGCTTTAAGAAAGAAAAATTCATCTGCGAGATAGGAACAGAAACTAATAGATCAAGAATTATCAGAAGTACCTTCTTCAGGGGGCTCACAGAAGCGATCAATTGCTCGGATATCAGAAAGCTTCACACCATCAACACTAAATAATCCTCCATGAACTACAAAGATGCTGTTATTTATAACATGTGCCAAAGGCAAGGAGCAAAACACCTCAGCAAAAAGGTCAACGAATGTTTCCCCGAGCTTTGATCTTACTTCTCCCTCAAAACCATAGATTTTGTTCATGCTCTTACTTTCATGATTTCCCCTTGATAGGAACATAGCTGAAAATATAGACAAGCAGACACCTCATGTTAAACGAACTATCATATCGAGAAATGCAGGAATCAAATTAATATCTTAACAAATTCTGTAAACACCATTGTGTTACCTCCTAGGATGGGACTTCCCTAAAGATAAACCCAAATCATAAATCTATACAAAATGTTGAACAAGATAAAGGATATAGGATGCATTGGCAGATGTTAACCTGTCGGAGACATGCACTTGAGCCCAAACAGAGTCAAAATAACTTCAACAGAAAAGGATCCTCTGTCCACGAAGTCTCCATTGAATAGGTAAGGGTTGTCATCCGAAGGAAGCCCATTAAGTTCAAATATATTTACTAGATCATAGAACTGCAATTTCCAAAGTATACAACTTTAGGTGCTAGAAGTAACTAATGAAAATTATAAAAACAAAAGAATATGTCATTCAGATTATTGTATTTGCTGATGACGAATAAATTCTAACAGATAAAATATAGCTCTACACAAAGAAAAAGGTCAAAACTAAGGCAAAGGAGCAAAAAAGCTGAAATGCATTACTTTGTCTACGTGGATAACAAATGAACAAGTTGATGGAAGTTAAGAACCAAGACAAGCCATCATATTCATATAATTAATAGGTGTGCATCAGTCATGGAAAAAATCAATCTAAGTCATATTATGCAGTCATCATGGGAAAAAAAAAGAAGCGCACAAGATCAGCAAAACTGACGTTCCATGAGCTGAACAGATATTTTGGGGTCCAGAGGCCTCGCATTTGTTTTAAAAAAATTGAGCTCTTGGTTCTTTTCAGGTTTTGAAATAGAAGAAACTATAAAAGCATACCAGCTTGACATAATTTTTAACCAAAAGGTAGGCTCACCAAAAATTACAAGGATCAATTTCCTCTAAGAGAAAGTAGGAACGAGAAAAGCAAAAGACACAAATAAAAAAAATACAAATAGAATTACAGAACAAACATTTTTAGAAGAATATTTTGGTCATAAATATTCCTCCCACTTTTAAAAATTTAATTTCTAGAGAAAGAAATAAATATTTTTTACTTATTTCAAGTCGTACAAACTAGATGTCACAGCCCGAATTTACGATAAACAAATTTCAAATATTTACACATGAGTCAACGCTTGACTCAGGTCTAAATACGATCACGCAATGGCACAATGGCCGAAACCGTGGGATCAAACGACGCGATTGGCAAGGAAGGTTCCCCAAACCGTTCCCCAGCCAACAGTTGGACCCAAGAGAATCCCTTGGCGTTCCAACAGGGTGGTGCGCCACCCGGTAGCACCAATAGACAGATCCCTCCTAGCTGATATGGCCCAAGTTCGCTAAGATAGACGATGACGTAGCTATTCCCGCCCTACGTACACGGATGAAACTCAAAGCCAACGCACGTTGACAGGGCAAAGATCTCATCCACGCACGCGCAGATGAAACTCCAAGTCAACGCACACGCAGATGAAACTCCAAGTCAACACATGTCGATAGGGCGAGGATCTTGTCCACACACACGCGGATGAGAGGAGCTTTTGCCAAAGACAGAGGAGTACCCGCCGAAGCCCTCCTTGCACACCGGCAAGGAGGCCGGATGACGCACGCCGGCGGCATTGTCCCACTCGCACACAGGCAGTTGGCTGGAAGCAAAGGAGTTGCACACAGGCGACAGGGACCAAGCGATGCGATGTCGTGCGCCGGCAATGAAGCTGCCGACCGACATCACGCCCGCATGCAGGTGAGGACGTCGAGAGATGCCCAGCTCGCGGCTCCGCCCGTGAGCGACCAGGGCTAGTGTCGTTGCTTCTCTCACTCGCAAGCGAGTCTAGACGGAGGAGAAAGGTCGCACACAGGTGACGGGGCCGGACAAGAAGAGCACCGTACGCAGGCAGTGAAGACTAACGGCTGGCCACGACAAGCTTGCGCGCAGGCGAGGAAGCTAGAGAAATCTCATTTGAACATAGACAAATGCCGAGCCCATAACTTCTTGCACGCATGCGGCCAGAGCTAAGTCTAGAGAAGGGAAGGCTCGTGCGCCTAGTAGAGAAGGGAGGGAAAACAGCCAACACAAAGGAGCACTGTCGGAGCAAGAGACGGGAGTCGCCCAAAAGCCGCGAGCTCGATCGGGGAAGAAAGAAGCGACGGTGCAAGAGGAAAGGGAGTTACCTCGGCGGTTATTCGCCGGCTCCTTCTAGTCGAGGATGCAGTTGCATTTGATGCCTTCTAAGGCGATCTGGACGTGGTGGCTGCGGACGCAAAGAAGACGAAGGAGGACAAGAGAGGACGGAGTTGGCCGTGACGTTCCAACACCCACCCGCACCACCAGATCGCCTTGGAGACTCCGCCAACGACGTCCGACGAGGAAGGAACCGACGATCCAAAGAGAACAAAGAGAGAGGGAGGGAGACGAAGGTGCTAGCGGAGGACAAAGACGGCTCGAAAGAAAATATTGCCTCTCATTTTTCTTCTTCGCGTACACCCTCGCACGGCCGCCCCATGTCGTCACACCTCTCAAGGCGTGGACCCATCCCATCTGCCAACGCTCGCAAGGAACTCGCACACGAGATGCCTGTTGGTGTTTCGGATCCGCGAATCACTTTGCTGACCCAGTCAACTAAGGAAATTTGGGTGCCCATTTTTTTTCACCCTCGAGGCCTAACACTAGAAGCAACTTGACTTAGTATATTTCTTTTAGATTTGGATAAGGTCTCGGTTTAAGTTTCTGCACTCACCAGAAGAGTGCAGGATGAGCTGGGTTCTCACCCGTTTTGGGCATGGAAGACGCATTTAAAAATGGAAAATATATTATAAAGATAAGACAAACCCCCATAAACAATATTCAAACCGAAAGTCTACAATGATGTGTACATTATACCCAATGTGTCTTTACTGTCTTGTTATACATTCATGCAAATTGCAACTGAATTCAAGTGAATAACGTACTAGGATACTAAATGAGTATTGCAGATTATAAATAATCTTCTCGTGCGAGATTTCTCATTGAAAAAAATCTTCAACAAAGTAGTTTATAAAAAAAATATAATAAAGATTGGAAGAAGAACAACAGTAACTGCTAGATGCAACGGTTGATGGATAATATGACAGGTGTATATCATTAAAGATGAACTCCTGAACACAAAATTCTGTCTATTTCTTCATAACCCACAAAACCGTAGCATGCAGCACTAATTGATAGAATAAACAAAACTAACAACAATCTTAGTCAAGTAAAAGTGCAAACTGTTGCAGTTGGCAAGGATGACCGCAATCTCAAAACTAGATAATATAGAATTTTTAATGGTACCTAGCAGAAATGTTATCTTCACTAGATTGTCTTTTTGAGGCATGGATAATAACACGAGCTTCCAAAAAAGACAAGTAACTGGAGAATTAAAAAGAAATAAACAAAAATGTCCCAGAAAAGATGTGTCCCTTCAGGTAAAGTGGATATTATTTGATCAGAACAATCATAGTTACCTGGCCATGTACATCCCCACAAACAGTAAAATGATGACCATCTGGAACTGTGATGTCAACAAGAGAAGGCATAGCTCTCAACATTTGCCGGGCAGCCAGAACAATCTGGTAGGCGTATCTGTGGCAACAAAATCAGGTGTAGTGTCAATTGATAAATGGTAGCCAAAAACAGTAATATGCATTATAGTATTCATAAGCACCTCTTATGTAAATGTTTCTGATTTTTGAAATCATCCATCATTTTCTTCACAAACTCCAAAGTTACCACTTCACCTTCTATTCTTGCACCGCTATATTGTGGATCCACCTCTGATAATTAAAAAAAGTAACTTGATAATCATGCAGATAAAAGACCATATTATAAAAAGCTAGATGCTTCCATGCTCAGAGATGCATGCTAGGCATTTGTCTAATTTCTCACTGAGCAAAGAAAGGCACTTATATTAATAAATCATTTTCACTAAGATAAACAAATAAGCTTCAAAACATGTGGATTCTGAAAATATTTGGGCAGCATAGTCAGTTTGAAAAGAAGCTACGATTATTAGTAACCATGTTAGTTGAAAGATAATTATTAATTATCAGAAAATGATATGTATGACTTATAAATAATTTCATCGAAGCATAAAACTGCAAGGTTCTGCTCCTTGCCACATGGGAGAAATTTGATGTCATCCTACATTATGGCTCTTTGCCTAAACCATGGCGTCCAGCACACTTAGTTACTTTTGCTAGTTTCACTTTTCTCATGAGCTTTTAAATTAAATGACAGACTCTAATACCATTGTCACAATATCAATATTTTATAATGGAACAAGAAGAATAATAAAGTGTGGAGGTTGTATACAGATGAAGGATAGCTGTGAGCAACCTGTGACAGGGATGAGGAACTAACAATTAAATTTATAATAAATTTTATATGCAGTATGAACTATTTGATTATATATGGATTAAGCAATAATTAAAAAGTCAATTAGTTGAAGTATACTCTGGCCAGCCTGTTAAAAGGGATCAAAGAATCAACTAAATGTCTAAAATAGACTAAATTCTCTTCTTTATAAGTAGTATTGCACCCTTTATTAGTAATAATGATATTTATATCTATTATCTATATATACAATCTTTAAATTTGAATAACATATAATTAATAAATATTTATTTATTTTGATAATTTAAATTTCTTAGTTAATTATTTAAATTAAAGATAAATTCAATAACTAATAATTGCAACTAAAGTAAATTATTCAAGGATTACAATTTAAGCATTTACACAATAATCGCTGACTAACCTAGTCATTTTATTGTCTTTAAACTTAAGTCATTTTCCCAAGGAATAATGGTCTCCATTCAACACTTATGGACCATGAGTTCCTTAGCACTAGGTATGATGGGCGCAAGCACCGCCATCACTAGTGAGCAGTGAGTGGTTAGTAGTAATGGCACAAAGTGGGAGGCATGACGAGACCCACTTCAAACAACAAGGCAAGTTCAAGATGACCAAAGTGAACTAACATATTTGTAGCTTTAAGTAGCAGTAAGTTGAGTTTAAGTCGTGTGAAAAGAGGGGCAACTACAAGCTTAGAACTTCATCAATGAACATAACTACTAATTCTTTTCCTCTGCCCACATTAAAATCGTTTTGATCAATCCCTGCTATTCTAGCTAATTTATCGTACAACCCCCAATTTGATTGTTGATCTTATCCCAATTGATTTACTAATTTTTTAATCATTCTCTATCAAGTGTCTGATAATTCAAACAAGGTTAAATAAACAAATGTCAGTTTCACTTCAACTCAATCAATCTTACGAACTACAACAAGAAGTACCTGAATAGGGAACCTCCACTAACACATAATTAACTAACTACATATTACACCACATCAAATAGCACATCACCCTTCTACCCTACTATTGCATTAACTATGAGGAAGGTTAGCGAGACTTTCAAAAAGTGCAAGGGCTAACGCGGGATTTTTATCAATGTTGCTTAATGTTTTACTTCAGGGCGGCTTTCCACCCTACTTTCCTACTCAACAAAGTAGCCTATGGTGCAACTTTTCACCCACTTTTTGTTAGATGGAAAATTAGTTAGGGTGAAAAAAGAGGGAAAAAATGTGTCATCTCACTCGCACACTTTCCCTTCCTCGACCTTCCACTCACACACGCTCTGAAGTCAGAAGTGGAGATCAAAGGGCAGTTGAGAGTAAAAAAAAGTGAGATCGAGCTCACATTGGATGTGCAGGGAAGATATAAGGCACGAGCTGAGAAAGAATCCTCTCCTTCTATGGAAGCGAATGCTTCAAAGGGAGATGGGATCCGCACATTCACCATGCAGAAGCTTCTGGACGAACAAAGGGAGATGGTAGTACAAGACAATAAATTTTAATCCATAGTTTGCTTGGTAGTACAATTTATCTAGAAGTTCCATTTTTTTGAAATGTGAACATTTTTTATCATTAATACAATTGGAAGGAATACCTTAGAAGACTAGAAGAATCACAAATATGCTTTTCAATTTTGAATTTTTATGGAAAACAATGAAACATAACTATGGGGTACAAGCTTATCAACATTGCGGGTTGACTCATCCGAGTCAATGAGTTGGCTGGATTAGCATGCCAACTCGGCAATAGAAACGTTTTTTAGGGTTAACCCAGTCAAAATCACGAGTCAACTTAGTGAAATCAGTTGACTCAGACAGTTTGACCGTTTCATCTTCGTTCGCGTCTTCGTTCACTTCATCTTCCATGAAGCAGAAAAGGAACATAAAAGGTAAGATAAGGTAAGATTTGCTGTCACGGACCTTTTCGTTGCTGCCGCTTTCGCCGCCACGAATCTTTTCGTCGCCGCTAGCGTCGTTGCCGCCAAGATCTGCTTTGTCACTGCCAGGAACAGAGGTTTACATCACCAGGAAGCTTAGTCGTCGCCAGGAAGAGAGGTCTGTGTTGCCAACTTCATCGTCGCCGAGCTTCGCCTGCTGTCCGCTAGGTATTTCCTCCAAAATCCAAATCGCAATCGCCATTCTCCGTAGGTAATTTCCCCCAAATCTGGGTCCCAGCTTCTTTATTCTTTCAACGTTCTTTATTCCCAATTTTTTTAAATTTTTATTACTTTTTATTCATGATAGGTTGAGACTTGATAGAAACATCAAACATGTCTAGCAGCAACAATAAATTAAAAAAAAAGAATGTTGCTAGAAACCGATATGATATTTTGGTTGGGAACATGGTATTGAAGTTGAAAATAATTCAAAAAAAATTAAATGCAAATTTTGTGAGAAAATAATTACCGGAGGAATTTATCGTTTTAAGCATCATTTGCTTGCACTAGAAAAGATGTTGAGGCATGTAGAAGTGTTCTAGATGAGGTGAAAAAGTAAATGATTTATGTGGTCGGAAAGCATGCACATGATGCAATTAATAAACATAGCAGCATTCATGACATTAGAGAGAAAATTAGAGAAGAAAGCCAAAAACACCAATGCAAACAAAAAAGGAAAAAGTATCTTATAATCTTTTGTGAAAAAGTATCTTATAAACAATATGTTCAATAGAGATCTAAAAGATGAAGTTTGTCAACAAATTGCAAGATTTTTTTACACAAGTGTCATTCCTTTCAATTGTGTTTAAAATCCAGATTTTGTAAAGATTGTTGAACTAGTTGGTAAATATGGTTGTGGTTTCAATCCACCATCTTATCATGAGATTAGAGATACACTTTTGATAAAAGAAGTGAAGAAGACAACAGAAATGCTTGAAAAGTATAAACTTGAATCGAAAAAAAAATAGTTATTCAATTATGGAGATGGATGGATAGATAAAAAAAGATTAATTTGTAACTTTTCGATGAATAATCCTAAAAGGAACTATTTTTTTATTTTCTATTGATCCATCTGACATTTCTAAAACTACCGAAAAAAAATTTTAAACGCTCGATGAGGTTATTGAGAAGGTTGGAGAAGATAATGTTGTGCAAATCATCACTGATAATACAGCAAATTACAAGGCTGCCGGAGAGATATTGATACAAAAGAGAAAGATTATTTTGGACACTATATATAACACATTGTATAGATTTAATTCTTGAAAATTTGGAAAAGAAAATTAGCATTTACTGATAGACCATTTGTAAAGGAAGAAAGATTACTTCATTTATTTATTCAAGAACTTTACTAATTTCGATGTTAAGATATTTTACAAAAGAGAGAGATCTACTCAGGCCAGCAAGAACTCGATTTGCAACATCATACTTAACTTTAGGATAACTTAGTGACTTGAAAAGTTCTTTGATAAATATGTTCACTTCCACTCATTGGAAGATATGCAAGTTTGCAACACTTGATGAAGGGAAAAAAATTCAGTAAGTTGTTTCGGATAGTAAATTTTGGAGGGGCATTTTGACATGCCTTAAAGCAACATTTCCAGCCATTGGAAGATATGCAAGTTTGCAACACTTGATTAGTAAAGTGCTTCGATTAGTTAATTCGGATGATAAACCAGCCATGGGCTTTATTTATGAGGAGATGGATCGAGTAAAAAAAATATTCAATCAAACTTTAACAATATCAAGAAGAGGTAACCTTAAATTCTAGTTATCTAAGTTTTAGTATTTAAATTTGCATTAACTTATTAATTATTATGCCTTTAACTTTTTTTTATTTGTCTTTTTAATAAATATGAGCCTATTTGAGAAATTATTGATAATAGATAGGATGTACAATTGCATAGACTCTTGCCTACTATTTAAATCTTCAATTTCATTATAGTTCAAACTTCAAACCAGATACTGAAATGAAAAAAGGACTGTATAATTGTCTAGCAAGAATAGTCCCTTCTCTTAATAAAAAAAAGGAAGATTGATTTGCACCTTGAAAATTTTAAGAAAGCAAAAGAATTATTTGGTATTGAAGCTGCAATCTTAGCAAGAGAGACCAAACTTCCTGCAAAATGGTCGGATTTATATGGTGATGATTGTATAGAGCTACAAAGGTTTGAATTCAAATCTTAAATTTAACATGCAAATATGAGCGAAATTAGAGCATATTTAAAATGGTTAATAAATCAAATTTGTCTATTTAGTAATATATTAATTAGTTTTTGTGATCAATCTAATGTATAATTTTATATTTTATAGATACATACCAAGAAAAGAAATCGATTGCATGAAAGTAAGATGAATGACTTAGTTTTTATGATGCACAACTTAAAATTAAAAAATCAAAATAAGAAAAGGACATTTAGAGAAGCTTCTTTTGATGAGCTCCCTTCTCATGATGAATGGATAATAAAAATAGAAAATGGACAACCTAATTCAACAAAAAATAATTGGCTTGATATTCTCACATTTGAAGATAATGAGTTGAGCCTTGGAGATCAAGAGGTGTAATTTAGTGATCAGGATATGGAAGGAAATGTTATCGTTGAAAAAAATGAGCAAGTCAATCATTCAAAAGACTTAAAGTTGAATTTGGATGAAAGTCATGACCATGAGGATGAGATAGATGAGGAGGATGAAGAGAGTGATGAAGACTTTGATGTTCAAACTACAGAAAATTTATTTTAATTTTTGTATCATCAATGATGTTCTTTAGTTTATTTTATATTTTGAAATTTGGATGTCATTTCAGATAGAAATGTGATTTTAGAGAACTTAGACTTCATTTTTTATTGCTTATTATTTTACTTTTAAAAACTTACACATTTCTTTTATAATCACTTGTTGAAGTTATGGTTATATTTTAGAATTGGTATTTGGTATATCTTTACATTTTATACTCTAATATATACAGATAATTTATAAAATATTATTATTATATTATAATTGTAGGATTGTAAATCCGATCTTACAATCCGATCCTATGGAGCCTCTACCATTCCTAGGTAAGATCGTGATCCTGATAACCTTGATGGGGTATAAGATAACATATAAATGACCTTAAAATGCAAAAACAAAAAAAGAAAAATAAAATGAAGGGATCATTACAATCAAAGCCTCTATATATAGCATTATCGTGTATGTTAACATGTAGGTTGAAGCTAAAAGCTAATCCTAACATGGTGGTAGAAGAATTTGCCAGATGTTTTATAATCAAATTGCAATTAGAACTGCATTTTTATATATTTGTGTAATGTAAATGTAACTATTTATGAGTGTATGAGGCAAGTTATCATGTTAAGATTTTTCTATCTTCAAAATATTTTAGAACTTATTTAATATTTGACTATGATATTGTATTGTATTCTGCTTAATAGCATTTGTTTCTCCAAAGCAATCTATACAGTTTTTCCAATAGCTCAGCACAGCTTTTCACCTAAAAATACTATCTCAGATAGCACATTTTTAATTAGCACAACCCCAACAGCAAAGCACAGCCAACCACGCCCTTGATTGTAATAGTTGCTAAAGGCAACCATGCACTCGCCTGAGCACACCTACTTAAATTAAATCCACTTGGCAAAACTTAAGGCACTAGAACAATACCTTCGTCTCTTATTATCTCGTAGCAACTATATCATGTCCCTTCTAAGATCGAGTTTCTCTATCACCTTACATATAGATGTTATGAAGAAGTTGAGGGTATTTCACTATTATAATTAATAATTGAATAAAAGAATAACTATGACTCCTAAGATCAAGTTTCTCTAACAACATGATCAAGCACTTGAATTGAAAATGCTTAAACCTTAAAACTAATTCATCAAATAGAAGTCACTGCTATAGTATGAAAAATGTTTGATTTTAATGCCCAAAATGGGTAATAATTGAGCTGGAAACTGTGTTCTATTTCACAAATTTACTACATGTTCAGAAATCTATTTCCAGTACCAAGGTCATAATGTTAAAAGCTACTCATTTTCATATGTAAAAAGTTTTACTAAGTTTTTATAATATTTCAAGAAATTTTGATTTCTAAGACACGAGGCATGGGAAGGAAATTCCAACATAAAACCGAACATATAGATCAAAGTGAGGACAAGTGAAGAATATTTTTAATTTTGAAAATAACCTATCGAGTGGAAATCTATAGAATCTGCAACTGAACGCCTTTCTGATGCATGTACAGCTATAGCTTCTTCAAATCGGATTTTCTGTACAGCCTTTTCACATTCCTTCAACTTCTTGGTTGCATCAGGATCATTCGGGCAAATTTTTTTCACCTATTTAAGTAGAAAATGTTAAACAATTGTCTTATTTTATCAGCATAGCTCACCAAGTCAGAAAAGTTAAGCATTGCTGATCAAAGAAATAGAGGATAATAAAAGATGCCCGGAAATACATTATGAAGTAACAAATAGAAGACGCATCTATCTGGTCTGATTTAGAGACCTTTAATAAATAAATAAATATAGAAAAAAGTATATTGGAAGGATTAAAGAAGTGCAATAGAAACAGTCACAAAATACTAACACATCAGTTACATTATGACATATAGATATAGTTTCACATGATAGATGACACAAATATAGACAATGTTCTTGACATAAATGACTAAGATAATTGTCAATAAAGAATGTGCCTGTTGAAAATCTTTCAGAGCTTCCTTGAATTTTCCCATGGCAAGAAATGCTGCACCACGCCGATAATAACCCTGAAATAGAAAATCAGCAATGCAATTAATCAAGGATGACTTGAAACAAACAATTACATACATCAAGCATTCTCACCTTAGAATATTGAGAGTCAATTTCAATAGCCTTAGTGGCATCCTGGACGGCGCTACCATATTCTTCAAGTTTGATGTGTGCAAATGCCCGGTTTGCCCAATACACAGCATTAAAGCCATTCAGTTCAATAGCTTGACTATACAGATCTATAGCTTGTTGAAACTTTTTCGCTGTTGGAAAAAAATAAATCAAAACATAGAAAAGTTATTCATTCATCAAGAAACTAATGTACAAAATGCAAAACATCATTTAATATTGCCCCTATTCAGCAAAAGTTGCACCTAATAAGGAAAATAATCCAGCTGGTTCTCATTCCTCCAAGGTGATTGCATGCATAATATGAATAAAAAATTATGCTTTAATGTCATTAATTTTGACTTAGTCAACACAGACAAATTCATATCATGCATAATAAACTGTCATGCATCGTCTTATATTTTCAATATCATTTTACTCAAATTTTGATATCTATGTTAACATGTCATCACGCCAGATCATCAGTCATGCTGAGTCATCATCCCAATCATCAAAAACTTCACCCATCCACTGTGGTGCCACCTAGAAGATAACTATCCATCCACCATGGCGCCACATAGAAGACAGGACAACCATATGGCAACCATATGATTCAAGGGAGGGGACATGTATCCAAGACAAGAAAAACATCATTCAATAGCTCACTACATCATAAAGACAACAACAAGATGGAACTTATTGGAGTTCACTTTTCAAAATTGGCTACACATTGAAGCATGCACTCAACAAAGATCTCATTGTTCAATGTGTTCACTTCCCTAACTGGCTACACAAAACATTCAGAAGGAGAGACATAATATGCAATCAAAATTCAGCTAGGCATGTTTCAAGGTAGCCATTCAATATAAAATAACTCTAAGACCAAAAAATCACCAAAGGACAGATGAAGGTTAGTATATATATATACACATATACAGTACCAACCTTAATATTAATCAGGATTTCAAAATCCAGTCCAAAAGAAGAAGAAAAGGAGGTTCATACCGTTCTGTTGCGAGCTTCCACGAAGCTTCTGGTCCAAAAGAAAAAAAGGAGGTTCTGTTGTGAGCTTCCACTAAGCAACAGAAGCTGAGACGCATCATGGGGTACCTACAGAGATGAGCGTCTGATACCTCCTACTCCAACCTTCTTCCGCTATGCTAGAACGGGTGTATGTAGCAGTCTAAGCTTCAATTAGAACACCAGTCCAAGTTTCAATTAGAACACAGGTCCAAACCGATATATGAGAGAGACGAGCGGCAAGAACAAGAGTTCAATTCCTCATCCCCCTTCCATCTACACTCGGTTCCGTTTGGTACATATTTGTTCAAGCTTAGACTTGTATTTAAAACCTTTATATCAAATAGGAGCATCCGGCACCTTCTCTAGCACTCAATTCTTTATTGTACCTCCTCCTTCTGCACTTGCTTCCATCTAATATGAATTGGTATGTACTGGTCTAGGCTTAGATCAAAACACCGGTCCACACCATTATTTGAAACCTTTGTATCAAAGAGGCGAGTGGAGAGCGGGCATCTAGTACCTCCTGCCCTTGTCAAATGCATCACAATAGCTCCACACATTGCATGAGTAGTGGGAGAGGCAAGTTGCAAGGGCAAGTACCTCCTCCTCCTTCACCTTCTTCTTTAACCAGACACATGTGCAGGAGAGGCAAGCGGTAAGGGCAAGCATCGAATACCTCCTCCTCCTCCTTTTGTCCCTCTTCCTCTTCCTCTTCCTCTGCACATGGTTGTTCCGTCCTATACAGATCGGTCTATAATGATCGAGACCAGTATTTGAAACCTTGATATCGTTATTAGTACAAGCTCAAATTACTACATACCCACCATACTAGATTTTTAAAACGCTAGTATAAGCCATCATTACCCACTTGGAGCTCCTTTCTTTTCCTCAAGACTATTTTTCTATTACGGTATCCCTTCTTATTAACTCAAACTCTTCTCAAGTTGTCAATCAACCTTCAAAGAAGCAACAAGGATGCAAACAACACAAACTTGACATTTGAAGATCAGCTTTCATGCCATACATTCAACAAGGAGCTCTCGTTCATCCATTAAAGTCAGCCACAACATTTTTCCCTTGATTTGTAATTTTTATACCATGTAAATTGTAATGATGTTGTAAAGAGGTAACTTAAACAAGATCTTCCCATCTAGATTTCCTATCTTGTCATGTTTTGTGAGTGCTTTTCATCTCTCCATTATCATTCACACCACCTTGGAGATCAAGCATTTTCCTTTCCTCTCTTAGTTTGCATGAAAAATTCTTAGATTATTTCCCATAGTAAAGATTCTAGTTCCACCAGCATTCTAATGGCCTATTTAGAGCTCCTACCAGAGGTGTTGATGATTTCTCACAACACTTTTACCCTAATCATCTTATCAAGCAACCTCTGGTATAGTCCAATCACAATAGCAATGGCGACTACCCTGCGCCGCAAGTTGCCTCCTGCTTTTGTGCTTGCTAAGTAGGTCACTCACATGAGCTATTATCTCATTGTTGATCATGCTACGTCATCACAACGTCACCTCACCATTGGATCAACATTGTCAAGCCACTTACATTGAGCTCCCCACCTTCTCAGCAACTCTCCACCCCATTCCAAGCAAGGAACTAAATTGTACCCCACTATTAAATCTTTCTTTGTCAAGATCTTCTACCTACAAAGCTCCCCTACCACAAGTTGACCCATCTCGTTCTAGCTTCTTACCACCATGCTCCCTTCTCCACCAAGATCCTCTCCTATCTCACAAGGTTAGGATCACCCCTAACTACCGACCTCCCTCATCTCTTCAAGCTCATATACCCGTCAAGCTCCCCCATCTCTCCTAATTGATTAGTAGCGAACACATCTACCAGCAAGGTCCCCCATCTCATGGTGACTATTCTTGGTCTCAAGCTCCCCCTTTTTCCTTTAAATTGGTCAACCAGAGCTCTCATCCAATTCCATGCATGTTATGACCCACTTAATGGGCAAACTGACATCAACTTATGACCCACTTAATGGGCAAACTGACATCAACTTGGTGAGCCAAAATAGCAAAATAACACAATTTATTAAAATACATAAACCCAAATTAATGATAGTAGGCCTAAACTAGAACTAAACCGGGATATTACAATCTCTCTCTCTTAATACTTATGTCCTCATCAAGCTCAAACCATAGCATATATCCTATAATTATCTCTTAGCCAACAACATGCGAGGTCGGCCCAATGATGGCTCCACTATCCTTGGTAGACCTTTTCTATTGGAACCTTACCGAGCTTATGAATAAGTTTTACTCTTATAACATTTGTTATTATCTGCTTAATAAACAAACTAACATCAACTTGGTGAGCTGAAATGACAATATAGCCTAATTTATTAAAATGCTTAAGCCAATAAACCTACTAAGTCTTATACAATATACTATCTCTTCTTCCATTTCCAATATCGGACTAAACTGGAGTATTACAAAACAATTGGCATAGAGCTACACGAAATTCCCTTGCCCACTAAGCTATGCCAAGTTCCTACTCACATCAGGCTAACTTTTTCCCCGGATCAACACCAAACTCCTAAAATTCAACCCCTTGCCTATTAATATACACTGATCTCCCAGTAACATCTAGCTCTCCAACCCTCAATCTATAGTTTAGTTAACTAGATAAGTTTTCTATTTAACTTTAATCTTAGAAAAAAGTACTATCAAATCTAATCAGCAAAGGAAACCATCACAAAGACTAAAATAAGTTTCAAAGAAAGCACACTCTTCTATTAAAACTTGTATTGAAAGAAGTTTGAGTATACAAGAAACCATAATATATATTATATGGCATGACACCATTTACATATGAAAGGCAAGTTAAAATAGTGATTTGCATCAATGGCATTGTATAACAATATTAGATGAACTACAATCGTATATGAGATTTTTTTAAAAAAAAATTCTAATGCTAACCCTAATTTTACCCTAGAAAGATCTCTCCAAGTAGTGAAGCAAATGAGACTTTGGTGGATTATTCTACATAGATATATATACTCAGCAATCATATCACACTTATTAGAGATAATACTTTTTGAGCACACATGACACTTTATTCTTTTTGCTTTCTATCAATTGATGTCTTTTTCAAAATGAGTCAAGTACTAGTGTTTAAATATAATATATAGCTTTCTACTTAAAAATATTGAAATGGAACTTGCTTTTTACCTCAAACAACTTCCTTTAGAAAAAGCAACACATTCCTCAAATAGCACTTAATATTTCTCGTGCAATTACACATTTAGCTACATATTGTGCAGGGTGATTCACATTTACATCCACACTATTTAAAGAAGTGGTTGGCGAGCTACTTCTCATCCTACAATAGATCTTCATCAAAGTGTCTTCACAACCTTCTCTACAAGTGTTAAGCTCATTGTCATATTGTTAACCCACTTAGATCCAATTATCATAGAAGTAACTTTCTATTTTTCATACAAGTAACTTTCTATCCTTATTGTTAACCCTCTTAGATTCTCAAATAGCACCTTTTCTTACAACACATTAACAACAACACAACAGCCCCAAATAGGCTCTTAGATAGTTTGTTTTGAACTGCATTTAATCATCTAGTTAAGTGTTAGGATTTTATGATAGAGTAACTTTTTTATGCATTCTCTGATTAGCATATTCAAAACTTTGATAAAAGTGGTTAACTCTAGTAGTTTCCGAACTCTTGATTAGCATATTCAAAACTTTGATAAAAAAAGTGGTTAACTGTAGTAGTTTCCGAACTCTTAGAATAAGCTTCCATCAAACACTCTTTTGCAACATAGGAAATCTAAAACATTGAGATCTCTTAGATGTAAAGGGCGAGGTGAACATGGCCATTTCTTTGTTTACCAACAAATTTTGATCTCTTAGATCCATTAGTACAACAACATAAGATATTTCGTTTTAAATTTTAACATTCCTTAAATGTTGTCCAAAGAAGAGGATATTATACTTGATAAACTTACTAGAAACATATGACAATTCTCTTAAGACAATTGAATGTAAGCAGGCATCCTGCATCCATCACAGAGAAATGTGTGAAATGTTTAATCTTGCCATAAGTTGAACACTCTTCTTACAACATTGTTTACAAATGAGAAACTTGAAGCCTATGGCATGTACATTACAAATATTAAGTATTAGATAGAACTCAATCACCAACTCTGGGTCCTGTTATAGCACTGATATAATATATTTCGATTTAATGGAACACAAAAGTTAAAATAGAAAAATTAGATATGGATTACCTTTGAAAGCTTCATTAGCTAAAAGCTTAAGTTGTTCTGCACGTTCAACATTTGAATTTGCTGATTCAACTATACTAGACATTTTGCAGCTTTTTCACGTTGTAACAAGTTACAAAATAACAAACTTCATAACCAATTTGACCCTGCATTTTAAATTGATATCAAGAAAGTAAATCAGAAAGGCCTAAACAAAACCAAGTCAAAGCTCTGAGAAATCATAAGAAGAGCAGCCACCATTTCATGCAATTAAATTCACAAGTAAAATAGATGAAGGTCTACAGTACCAAATTGAAGTAGTCAAAACACACTTGCTGTAAAAGATTAGCGATCAACTTAAACCAACCATTGATGCGTTCAGTAAATAGTAGGAAGAGACTCAAAGGAATTTCAAATAAATTGATGTTTTCCAAACCATAGCAATACATTATTAACTAATCCTTAATCATGACCAAATCAAAGAACAACAGTAAGTAAATGGTCCACCGAAAAATCAATAAAGCTCATCTCACTAAACAGCGAATAGGTCATAACAATATTAACTTATGCTTAAAGACAAGGTATTTTTGATTAATCTAAAATCCCAAGGAAAAAACCACCGATGTAGCAGGCTGCGATTTC
>JANTFE010002138.1:33260-49686 GCA_027562315.1 Costus pulverulentus
ATCATATATATATTCATGCAATCGATCTAGTTGAAACCCTAGAAATATTTCATGCGCCCCCTTTTAGGGTTTCACCCCCTTGCGCTCCCCCTTGAAGGGGACTTTCATTCCTGGGTCGAAATTACGGTACCATAATTTTCATTACGGCAGTGCCGTAATTTCTGGGTGGAAATTACGGTAGTGTAATATTTATTACGACACTACTGTAATTTTGCTTCTGTGCTTTCTGGGGCAGAAATTACGGTAGTGTAATAAAAATTACACCCGGGGGTGTAATTTCCAAACTTTCTCTGATTTGCATGAAAATGGACGGGCGGCTTTATCTCAATGTTTGGAATTCATTGGTGCACTCAAATATTTCAAAATCCATCAAAATATGACACTTTTTACCTAAAAATGATGAAAAATAAGAAACGGTGTAGATTCCGCAATATTTGACAAATAGGGCATAAAAACAAACAAAAGAGCATAAATATGACACAAAAAGACCAATAAAATGACACAAAATATACTATGAATTTTTGTGTCATCAAACACATAAGGCTCAAACTTTGCTTGTCCTCAAGCAAATAAATAGAATAAAGAACAATGCTAAGTATGAAAAATATGCTCTTTTATGAAAAATAAATTTCTAAAATATAATCACTCATGAATTATTCCACCAACTGTTACATAAAATTTCAAATAAATACATCGTCCTCTGAGATTAATCTTTAAGATTCACAACTTTGATTAAATAAAATTTTGCAACTCGCATAATAAAAGAATCGCAGTCTCATGAATTCACCCAAGTTTCAGTTTAAATCTATCATACCTTTGTTTACAGGAATAAGATTTCCAAAATCTTTTTCCACTCAAAATCTTTCTCTTTTTTTTTGTGTTTTGGATGATATGTACTAACATAGATACACACTTTTTATTTGGACTTCAACTCTTATCTTCGGTACCACTGTCAATTTTACACAGTGCCAAGTAGAGGAGTCATTTTCTTTCTCTCTCTTTCTCTCTTTTTTTTACAGACTTCAACCCATATCTTTGGTACCACTGTCAATTTTACACAGTGCCAAGTAGGGGAGTCTCTCTCTCTTTTTGGATTTTGGATTCTTTCTTCCGAACAAATAGTAAAATAGACTAAATATTAACTAGGTTCATCAATTGATATCAACTCAAAAATTACACTCATATGCTAATTTTATTCAAGAAAGATGTTTCACTCTTAGATTGCATTCATCAAACAACATACTTACCCAAAAACCTTATGCATCAATCAATGAAGGATTTCAACAAGTAGATATATATTGAATAAATAAATTCAGCATAATAGGCATATTTCCATTCATAAGCATTGGCATGCATAAACATTCATCATCAAAGAAAAATCTACCCACCTCTTATCACATGGATTCAAGTCATAAAAATTTTTAAACATCAAAAATATCAAAATCAATACAAAAGGTGTGAAGCATGAAACACATAGAATCATTTATAGACAAGTCAGATTGACTTGTTGACTAAACCTCTTGCATGTCTAAGGATCAATGCAAACCTCTTGCATGTCAAATTGACTTGTTGACTAAACAAGTCAATCCTCACGGTGGATCACTCTAGTGCATCCAATGCACCTGTATGTATGCGTTACTGTGCCCCGCACCTAACTAGCGCATACACCAGTCTCACATGTACCAAAGTTGTCTCATATCTGCTATGGTACCTTGTCTGGGGATAGCTTATGAGAATGGATCGAATCCAAACTCCTGGGACATTATATATGCAACTCAATACACCAACGCAGGTAGAGAAGTCTGCATAATAATGACCATGCTTCTATAAAGAATAATAGTTCTATCAAAGTACATTCAAACAATGTCTGACCATGTCCATATATTGGTCTGCAGGACATATACACCAACAATGGTGTGGTTCAAGGGGCGGATACCACGATACTCGCTCATCATGTGGCTGTTCTACTTAAGAAGACTGAGCACTCGGGCTAGACTACATGCGATGGGGGTTGTGTAGGAACCTACATGTGAGATGTGCAAGATGCAACCAGAAACTCATGACTATCTGTTTTTCCAATGTGGCACCATAGCAGATTTTTGGAAGATGATAAAAAAAAAAGGTGTGGTATCAGGTTCGACGGAAACACTTGGGATGTCATTTTGGGTTATATATTGCAGGTTTGGAAAATGGAGGATGCCACTCGGACCTACATCAAAAAACTATTCCTAACAGGGGCTATCTATTACATTTGGAGATATAGAAATAACAAAATCTTTGGGAATTATGACATGGGTATTATGGCATTATTTAGACTCTTGGTTTTCGACGTTAAATTGAAAGTGAGGAGCCGGGCTCAATTCGGGGAATTAAACCCCCATATCATCCGTTATTCCGAGCTTGGGAGGCATCTTGCTGACTTTTTTGACCGCCTATATTAATTCATTATCATCATTGATACTCTCGCATCTCATGTGGCTCAAGATATGTGTAGGCTAGTAGCTTGTAAGTGCATTGACCTTCCAATGTTGTTAGCAGCCGCTAGAGTTTGAGAAAGGAATGGCTTAAATCATGTTGTAAAGATGGAGGCTCCAAGGTAAAATATCATGCGTCGATATTCCTGGTTTGCTGGATACGGCTATCCCCTCATGATGGAACGCTACGCAACGCGGAGAGTTGTATCATTGCACTGGATTGGTGTGCCTTGTTTGGTGATTGTGGACATTCGACGCTTGGGAGATTCTGTTTTCGTAGGCGATAGATATTTCTTCATGATGGTACAATGGACTGTGCGGCGATTTGTATAACTGCTTGTATTGGAATGCAATGTAATGTGTATGTGTGATGTATTAGTGTGTATGTGCAATGTTTTGGTGGGTAATGGGTCGATTGTTATCCCTATGTTTGGATTTGGAGTGGTGGTATCATGTACGCAGGATCCTTGCGTTAGAAATATAGAGGAGAGTTTAACAAAATTTTCTTAGATCATGTGAGTAAGGAAAGGGTGGGGGAAGCTGTATATAATATATAACTTTATTTTTTTTTATTTGACATCAACTTGTTGTCTTTGGAAAAAAAATATATATATATATATATATATAATAATAATAATAAATAAGAGACAATTAAATTTATTCAGAGTTGATTCTGTTACCATCTTTGTTTATATAATTCTGTGTTTACAAATTTTATAGATTCACTTAATTGTCATTCAAAAATAGTTACCAATTTACTGTTTTAATTAATGACTGTTACTTTCTGTTACCGTAGCTTTACTCTTTTAAAATAATTCTCAACTTGGCCGGTTTTGAATCCGATGGCCCTGAGAATTCATTTCCATATTAGAGATGTTTAATAGTTTTGTTTAAAACTATAACTCTTTTATAAATTGCATTAATTGGTCTCATTTATATATGCATAATAAAAAGGAGAGAATCATGATTATAAAATAAAAGAGAAAAATACAACCTATCAGGTTTCTTAATGGGCAACTGCTTATAAAATAAAATAAAGTAAAATAAAAAAAATAAAAGAAAAACAGCTGCAAGGAATTTTCGTCGTAAGATACAAAAGTAAATAAATGAAAACTAATAATTTAAGAAAATTACTATTTAAAATAGATAAATATTTCTATTTTTAGATAGAATTAATTTTGTTTTAATTAACACATATTTTTTAAAATAAAAAGAAAAAAATTATCATGTACTTAAATTTAAATTTAAATATCTAAGATATTTTAAATTTATTTTAAATGGTAATGTTTCATATATATTTTAAGCAATATAAAATAATTATTCATTATTGTTTATAAATTTGTTGAATATGTTGGATAAATTAGCTAATGTGTAATTTAAATATTTAAAATATTATTTATAGACATTTGCAAATTATGGACATAAATTAAAATATAAATATCATACATGACCCTCTTAATGAACCTAATGTTTATAATATACATAATTAATATATGTAACATAAAAAAAATTAAATACATATGCATAATAAAAAAAGAAATACATATTCATAATTTTTATAATGTATATAATTGATATTTTGGACATAAAGTGCATAATATAATAGATATTTTTATGCATAATATATAATTTAATTATTTTAACAATGTTTAAAATAATCCTTATGTAAATTATATAAAATATAAATATTATGCACTTGTTGTACATATTTAAATATAATGTACAAAGTGGAGATAAAAAAAACATAATGCACAATGCACAAAATAATCATAATATGCAAAAATAATGTATATAATTTGTCAAAAGAACATCATAAAGTTTATATACAAAATGTGTTTAATGATTATATTAACTTGATGGGCTTAATGTCCATAATAAAAATATTATACATAATAAAGATACATAACGAAAAAAATGTACATCATAAAACTCTAATGTATATCATGAAAATAATATGTCATGACAATGATGTTATGAGGGTCACGTTGATCATAAGAAAAAAAATTGATAGGCACAAGTTATAAATTAATAGTATTTATAACAACTTTCATAAAGAAAAAAATTATTTATGCAAAAAAATCTTATTTCCTTAAAATTAAAATGGAGAAAAAAAATTAAAGTAAAAAAATTATTTTATTAGCTTTGCTCTATTATAAGAGTAATTAGAAGCCTAATTAATTATTTAGGTAATTTTACTACTTAAAAAATTTCTCTTTATAAATTTAATAATTAAAATTCTAAATTAAGAGTAAAGAATTTAATAATAAAGAAAAATAATTACAATTTCAAAGTAGCAATAGATCTATGTTAAAAAAAAAGAATAGCCATATTAAAATTAGACAAAGTTTGTACTATATCTTAACTCATAAAAGATGCAACTATTTCTTTTTATAAATATTGAGCACAACAAAGCTATTGGTTTGATCAAAGCTTTTATAGGATTATAATCCTCTAAGGATTGAGAAGAATGAGATTAGTTTGAAAATAGGTCTCTCAACAGAGAGAACCTAACCTCTGTCATAGGAGATCCCTTGAAGTAGATTCAATGTGGTAATAAAAAGTTAATTGATTAGCTGGGAAATACTTTAAAAAATAAATTTTATAAAACATTATAGTATATAAAAATATTTATGTGATAAAGTTAATACTTTACACTCTCATTCATGAGAATACATTTTGTGCTTCTTATTGTAGAGATAAGAAAAACTTCCCCAAGTCTATACACTTATCCCTAGTAGAGAACTTTCTATATGAAAGAGTATGTATACGGTTGCGGCTAAGGACATTGATAACTCTCAGAAGCTCTCATGAAGATACACGTGAATGACAAAAAATACATAACCCCACAATCGGACAAACCCTATATTATTTGTGAATATATTAAAGTCTGGGACAAAGGAAAGTAGTTTAAGACTAGTTTACTATTATTCATTGAGATGAAAATATTTTTATTAAATAAAGATTATGATTTTAAGTGCACTTTAGTGATCACATGATATAGGCATAAGCGGTAATTTAAATTCAATTAATCGTCTTGTTAAGTTTAATTATATTTAAGAAAAAATTAATTTTATGGGTGATTGTTAAAATAAAAATTAAAAAAATAAATTAATGTTAACATTAAATACTAAAGTTACAATTATATTTAAGAAAAAATTAATTTTATGGGTGATTGTTAAAATAAAAATTAAAAAAATAAATTAATGTTAACATTAAAAACTAAAGTTACAGCTTTAGGCATTTAAAAGTTTTAAAAATCTCATGTAATTGATCATATTTGCTTTTTTTTCTTCCCCTTTTATTTTCCTATTTTTCTCTTCTCTTCTTTGTTGATTTTCTCTTATTTATGATTTTGCTGCTCATTGTCGAAAGAAAGTCTGATCAACTTTTCTATGATCATACCTGTATGAGAGAAATATCTAGTTGTACTTTTGGGTGTTCAATTCAGAATTAATCGCATGAGAGTTTAGATTTTCACCTAAGACAAGTGGTAGTGCGCTTTTAGATTTTATTTTTGAACTTTTCTGTTTGTCTATTTACATTTTAAAATTTTAATCTTGCACGATTTTATTTCTATTTAAATAAAGATTTATATGGAATTTTAGATGCAGAGAATTAATAGTCAATAATTGGAAAAGAGATGCTGATTAGATTTCATTTTTTTTTTTAAAAAAAAGAAGAATTCTTTCCTCTTTCTTGAACATTTGTGACATTTGATTAATTCTTTCCCGAATTAGCGTGAGAGAGCACAATTTTCTTTTCTTTTTTTTTTTAAAAAAGAGAATTAATATTTCCTAGTGATGATGAAAAGAATGATGGATGATGTAATTCTTATAAACATAGAATAAAAATGAAACAGTGTGATTACTTAATCAACGGCACCTGAGGCTTCTGCCAGGTCCTCCAAAGTAGAAATAGGTTCCCCAGGCAGCGTTAGCCCTGGCTTTTATATCGTAGCAATTGGGATGGTCGGAGATGACTTTAAGATCAATGACGGGGACAAGGCTGTTGTCCCAGTCCACCACCTGCAGATTTCGGAAGTAGGCGGCCCTGGAGAAACCCTCGCCGGCGTAGTGCCCGCTGCCCATCTGAGTGGTGGTGTGGACGCCGGACGGCCGAGTGTTGAAGATCTCGCCGCCGAACTGCACCATGCTGGCGTGCCCGGACAGGTGACTGAACAGCAAGCACGGCCAGTAGCCAACCAGAAAGCCAGGCCCCAACTCCAACCACCAATTTCCATGGATAGGATCCTGTGCACATTCATATTTATATCATCGCGATTGTTTGCACGAACAAACATTGATGGTCTTTGTATTAGAACATAATTACAATTATATTGAATGTGTAGTTGGAGGTTATATAATTACAAAAAAGGGAATTACAAAATTACCTTCCAGATGAGTATGCTGATGTCAAACTGCCTGCCAGCGTACGTGGACGTGGGAGAAATTGCTGCCCCTAGAGCAATCGTGTTACTCGTTTGGACGAAGCCCGAGCACAGGAGGTTGTAGCAGCCTGTCGCCTGATATGCATCCGTCTACGTTTTCATTATCGCGATACGTATCAGTCAAAGTCAACTAATTAATTAGTTACATAACCAACATAAATGAAAAGACCCTTACTGTCCAGTATGTGAAGAATCTGGGTGATTTATCACCGTACAGCTGTGGGCTCACCTGCCATTGCCAACCCATTCATACTATCACGTGTATTAATTAGATTTCATCTGTGCGTACGAAATTACGAATACGATACCTGCCATCCCGCTTCGATGGTATTCAGATCCGTGCCAAACGATCCGGAGATGACCCACATTTGCGATAGGCTGAACTCGGAGGACCCGCTCACCCGCGGGGCCCAGACGTTTAAACTGGCTTTGGCACCGTAGAGTGCATCACCCACCACGTACCCAACTGCGTGCTGCATGCGTGACCCCACCCGCACCAATTAATTAACACATACTGATGTGTTTGCACGCGCAAATATTGTTTCAAGTCAGTTAGAAAGAAAAATAATTTTTTGTGTAGGGCACCGTAAATTCTAGTAATTTGATTTGAAACACTTTTTTTTTCTTTTCATTTAATTAAGTAGGTGAGTTGTTAATTATTGTAATGATTACTAAGTACATGAGCAAACAGTGTTGATATGATGTCATTTAAATAAGTAGGTGAGTGTTATACTTGTGTTGACTAAAGGGAATCGGAGCAACGCATGTGGCAGTGCTAAATTTATTTTACCCAAATCCTAATCCCATTATATTATATAATGCCTGGCTATTTCTTAATTACATTTTCACTAATTTACCCTACCTAGTATTAGTTACTGAAATAATTTTAAATGATTTTTTTTGAAAAAAGGACGATGAAAAGTGAAATGTAGAAACCAAATTAATACTATCAATTCATGAACTAAATTGTTAAAAATAATAATAATAATAAAAAAGTAATAATAAAAACTATAAATTGCTTGGGGCCAATCTGAATTAAGTCACAAGAGGGTGAGTCTTCTGGCTATGTTTTGGAGGAAACAAAAGGGTTTTGTTAATTAAAATAAATATTAAGTAGTTGAGCCAATTAATTTTTTTGATAGATTTTTATGATGCAGCAGTATAAATTAGTTGGATGGAAATTGACTTCACGCGCATTTAGCATTTATATCCATTTAAATTCAAGATCTAGACGCAGAGTTTGTAAATTACTCATCAAAATAGAAGCAGAGTTTGTTAATTTTTTATAATTAGTATTACCTCATGACCGCTGCCATCAGAATCTCTTCTTGTTCTTGCCACTGGCTTTATCCCAAATCTTCTGATGGAGCTAGCTCGAAGAATATCGTCCTCTTTGGCTCTTCTGATCGCAACAGTTTCGTCCGGGCATGCCTCTCCGAAACTTCTCCATAACTGAACAATTCCATCGTCACCGCCGGCGGCATCGTGGCCTTTAGGTCGCCGCCTTGGCGGATCCTGTAAAAAAGACATTCGGATGATCAATATATATCTCTCGGTCGAAACAAAACTATATATTAATTACTACCAGGGGTTTTGATCCTCGAAGCAAGGGATGATCAAATGCTGGCTGGAGGTGAGAGGGAACACAATCTATGAGATCGCCGTCCGGACTCTGGAATCAACAAAAGGGCAATCGAACTTGCATCAACAACTCATCTTGGCCCTAATTGACAACTACAAGACGAGCAAGGGAAGACCTGAATTGTGTTGAGAAAAGGCTTGTTAATCATCCTAAGATGAGCCGCGATCCTCCGTAGCTCCTCAGCCGGGCGCTCGACGGTGCTGTTCGATCTGGCCGCCGCGCACAGCCCCGAAGCGAGCAGCAGAAGCAGCAGGACGGGCGAGAGGCTGGGCCCGGCCATATATACTTTTCCGTGGCGTTCGGCACAGTGAATTAGATCTTTGTTCTGCTAGTTGTGAATCGATCGCCTGTCCGTATCCAGGCCTGTCGCCGGCTGCTTGTCTTCTTCCTGCTGCTGCTCCATAAGGGTTGCGAGGAATTAAAGCACTCTGCTGGACCAGATCAGCGCATAGTTTGATCAGCTGATTTTAGAAACAAAAAATGATTTCGCGCAGGTGTTGAACCTTTTCTTTATGTGTGCCTCCTTTTATCTTTTTTTTTTCCTTCACATGATGGATTTCATAGGTAGGTGGAGAAAGAGGGTGCATTCAATACATACGGTTTGGAAAGCCAACAGCAGCATCTATAATTATTTTGTGCTTCTATTCTTTTCAACCTCACTCTTTAATCAATTTGTGCTGCTGGGTTTAACTTTTCACTGGGAGTCAATTCACTCGAGTGTGAAGCCTGCAGGCATGCAAGTGACTAATTATGTTGACTTTTCTTTATAGCTTTGACTTTCAACTGTCAATAACCTAACCAGGATGGAGCAAGTGATGCTGACAAAATCGGCCTTTTTTACACATGCATCTGGTCAGCTGAAAGTTAGGGTTCAACTTACTCCTTCCTTGCCTTTTGACCATAGGATTTGTTGGATGCCTCTTTTTTTCTGTGATAATGCTTCTGCTTCCCCCAGTTCTGCTAAAATAAAGAAAAAAATTGCAGAGAAGATCAAAGTATAGACAGATTCTTTTTTCTTTTTAGGTAAAAATATGTCTTTTCCTTTCCGCTTGCACTGAATCTGGATGCAACTCCTGTGTCTCCTGTACGGTGGTTACAACTTATATGTACTCGAGCTTCAGCATGCCGTTTCCACTTTCGGTTTCAGCGCCGCGTCGAGTTGCAAACTTGGGCCCACGAGGTGTGGGTGGATCACGTGGGATCAACACCACCCAGCATCGCTTATGGGCTGTGAATTTAGGCCAGGCTATTACGCCTGGACGAGTGTGGGGGCATTGCAAGTTGGCACATGCAGGTGCGTAGACGCATGGGAGGTCAGGTGCTCTGAGCAAGTCGACTCGAGTGCAGCAGCTTAAGCGGGGCATGGTGCGTTGATGTGACGTAGATCCCGACGCCCAAGCGATTGCGGGGCATTCTTGTTTGGCAATTATTATAACCCAATTCGTATGAACCGAACTAAATCAAATTCATATCGAATCAAAAAATACAAAAAAAAATTTAAACCAAAATTGAGTCGAACTTTCCAAAAATTAAACCAAACTTGAACCCGAATCAAAATTCATTTCAGTTCAATTTGGTTTGAGTTAAACTAAAATTAATTATACATATATATATTTAGTGTTAGGCCTTCGGGCCGAATTTTGGGTGCGGCCCAAAACTCATCCCTCAGCCCAACCCATAGCCCAGCATCCTATTGCCGAACGGGTCGGCGGGTGGACATTCGGATCGGGCGTTGCCCGAATCCGGCGCCTTAACGGATGAATCGCTCGCTCAATTCGTCGTTGCGTGGAACGCACGCTGATGGGACACATCAGCAGTGAGGGCGGGTGAGGGCTGACGCGACATTCGCATGGACTCGTCGGGTCGGCGAAAAGAAAGGAAAATAAAAGAGGACGACATCGTCCTCATGAGCAAGGCAGCTCGAGTTTTCCGAACGCCGGCCGAACACTCCTCCGATCAGCTTCTCCTTGTCGGACGTCTTTCTCTGAGTCTCCTCTACGTATCCGGTGGTGTGGGCGGGTGGAACGAATCGCACGGAGCTCCCCGACCTTCTCGTCGTCCCCTTCGTCTCCGACGTCTCCACCGCCGCCGCTATCACCGACAAAGCTCCAGCCCACCTCGAAAGGCTTGTCTGCTTCCGCTTCACCGACTTGAAGGAACCGGCAGCCTGAGTGATCCTGGTACTCACTCCTCCCTTCCCCTTCATTTTTCGGCCACTTTACCGAGCCGCGTGGTGGCCATCTTCCCCGGTGAGCTTTCGGTTGCCGGCGCTCTCCTCCCCTCTTCCTCCGTGCTCCGCTTGCTAGCCCTCGCCTATTCTCCTCTCTGGCTACCGGCCCGCCTGCGTGCGGGAAGTACCGGAGCAGCTTGCCTGCGTGCGAGTCCTCTTTTCTCCCCTGCTCGTCGCCTACGCGTGACTTTCCTTCTGGCGTGGCCACCTGCGCGTGGTGATCTCTCAGGCGTTTGTCCCCATCCGGCGAGAAGCCTAACGCCGGTCCCCGCCTCCTCGCCGGCTAAGGTGAGCAGTTGTGTGAGCCTTCCTTCACACTCGACGCAACCGTCTGCTCGTGCACGCTCCCAGCCTCCCTCAACCGCCATCCGCCTGTTGACCGCGTCCCCTCTCGCTTCAGTCGAGCTCGCCTGCGTGCAAGCATTGCTGCTTTAGCTCTCACCATTGCTAGCGGTTGCCTTCGGGCGAACTTCTGCTCCGGCCGTTCTTGCCTACGTGCGAGAAGGACGTGCTGCCAGTCTCCCCGTCGCCCTTGGGTGACGTTACCAGTATAGCGTCGTCCGGCCTCTTCGGGGGTGTGCAAGTGAGGGGCCGGTCGGGTTCTTTCCGTCACCGGCGTGTGACCCTGAGTAGACAATCGCCCGTGATCGCCGGGCGCCGTCTAGATCCGTAGACTTGAGGGTGAGTCTGACACCCCGTCAGGGAACGTTTGGGTGCTCCCCTCGGCTCTCTCTTTGACACATTTGCGTGTTTGGAAACTATTGTGGACCCCGTCCATGCGGTCGATTACGGGTGCGTCCCTTTTGGGTTCGGGTGGACCTGTTTTGACTTTGCGATACCGGTCCGCGGTGAATCGCAAGCATTGATCTAAATCGTGTTGGAACGGCAGAGATATTCCGCAAGAGTCCATAGTCGGGCTGGGAGTCGGTTTGAGGGACCCACTCCGCCGGTCGCGCCCAATCCAGCGGTTTCGACCGTTGTGATATCAGCGTTGACGTATTTGGACTCGAGTCAAGCATTGACTCACGGGTAAAATATTTAAAAAAATATTACCCTAATTTAGGGCGTGACAGCTTGGTATCAGAGGCCAGTGTCTGCACGTTCCAACTCGTACGAGCGTCATACTTGTACGTCGATGAACCTTCCTGCCCGTGTGCAGATGGAGTCTTCGACCGATAGCAGACTATTGTCCCTCCTGGACATAGTCGGAGATGGGGTTTTGGATCCCCGCATCTAAGTGGAGATCATCTCCACACTATTCCTCTCCAATGAGCGCCTCATAGCTCAGGTGGCGCGGCTCGCTGAGGAGCTAGAGGAATCCCAGGCGGAAGTCGTGTTGCTAAAGTGCGCTATGGCGGCTTCTATAGCACCGACTGCAGCCGATCGCGGTTAGGGGACTGTCGTACGACAACTTGTCCCGGAGCCTGCCCTCTTCCGTGGTGTGTGTTGCTCCACAGGAGTTGAGAACTCTCCTTTGGATATGGAAACGTATCCCCAGGTTATTCAGATCCCTGAGGGGGAGCAAGCCCAAGCTTGCATCGCGTATCTCCCTAGAAATGCGAAATTGTCTGGGCAGATTCAGACCGCTCCCAACTTATTCAGGATCGATCTAGCCCGTAAGCTCTCTTGGGAGAAGCTTAAAACGGAGGTCGAGGTTCAGTTCCTTTCTAGGAATTTGAGGTGTTCTACGAGGGGCACCCTCTAGACAGTCCGGCATGTTGCGAACATCCGGGACTATGCGCAACAATTGTATCGAGCTGCGGAAGCTATGATGGACCACATGAGGTCTGGGGAACATGTCCCCTTCTCAGCCTTGGCCACTGCGAGTGGTATGGCTTCTACCTTAGGAACGAAGAGTTCATTCACTGTGAAGGGCAAAGAGCCATTCACGTGGAAGAGTCGGCCCGCGACTCTAGTGCCGATGAAGGCAGTCGGGGACCGCCCACCCCCTGCTTTAGCAAGAGAGGTTAGCAACGTGCGAGATCAGGAGGCGCTCCTGAATCCTTTGGTATTGGGCACTGCCTCTACTAGTAGTGGAAGAGTGGAAGGCCAATGCTTCTTTACGTTGCCTCTTTTATAAACTCTTTACCGGTGAACGCGATGATTGATACAGGTGCGTCGCACCTTTTCATCAGCGAAGCCACGGCTAAGAGAGTTGGACTGAAGATGTCCCCAGCAGAGGACCGAATGAGGTCGGTTGGTGTAGTAGACCCCGAGGTTTTAGGGGTATCTTACGATGTGGATATCGTAATCGGCAGTTGGCAGGGCCGCTGCCATGCGAAGATTTTGAAACTTCCAGATTACGAAGCTATCTTCGGCTTCGAACTTTTAGTCAAGGCAAAGATAGCCGCAAATGCCATATCTGTATGGGATACAGATCTATGATGAGGACTCCCCTTGCCTCGTGCCGTGCATTGGGAGTACGGAGCAGAGGAAGGGAAAGAAGAGGGACTCCGGGGAGTGCCCTTGTCGGCGAACGCCTTGGCTGCAGGGTTGCGCCAAGGAGATCCGACGCTTATGGCCATTTGGGTGGAGGACCCCCACCCAACAAGGAGTGAGACTCCCTTAGCGGTCAAGAAAGTGTTGGAGGAGTTTGCTGACGTGATGCCTTCGGAATTGCCAAAGCATCTCCCACCTAAGAGAGGGATCGACCACAAGATAGAGCTTGTGGCAGGATCTACTCCTCCATCCAAGGCACCTTATAGGATGCCGCTGGTGGAGTTGGCCGAGCTCCGCAAACAACTCGACGAGTTGTTGGAAGCAGGGTTTGTGTAGCCAACCGTGTCACCGTATGGAGCCCCTGTCCTATTCCAAAGAAAAAAGGACAGGTCTTTGAGGTTCTGTGTGGATTACAGACCCCTGAATAAGATAACAGTCCGGGGTTGCTATCCTATTCCACTGATCCCATATCTGTTGGATAGACTGAGGAAAGCTAGGATATTCTCCAAGCTTGACTTGAGATCGGGCTATTGGCAGGTCCGTATCGCCGAGGGTGACCAACAAAAGACAGCCTACATGACCTGTTATGGAGCATTTGAGTTTCTGGTCATGCCCTTTGGGCTAACCAACGCTCCAGCGACATTCTGTCATCTGATGAACCAGGTGCTAACACCTTTTCTTGATGACTTCGTCATGGTATATTTGGATGATATAGTGTTATATTCCTCAAGCGTTGAGGAACATTTGGTACACTTGAAGAAGGTCCTTCAAGTTTTGAGAGAAAACCAGCTTTACCTGAAGCTGGAAAAGTGCACCTTCATGTCGGAAGAAATTTTCTTCTTTGGACATGTGGTAAGGCCACGGCCAAGTGCAAATGGACAAGAGTAAGGTCCGAGCCATTGTGGAATGATAAGTCCCCTCAAATCAGACCGAGTTGAGGAGTTTCCTCGGTGTTGTGAACTTTTATCGAAAGTTCATTTGGGGTTGCTTGAGAGTGACTGCACCCCTCAGCAATTTGCTGAAAAAGAATACGAACTGGGGTTGGGATGATCGGTGTTAGTCGGTCTTTCAGGACTTGAAAGAGCGCATAGCTTCTAAACTGATCATAAGATTACCAGATTTTGGTAAACCTTTCGAGGTTCACACCGATGCTTTGGATCAAGCGATCGGTGGTGTGTTGATACAAGATGGGCATCCTGTAGCTTTCGAGAGTTGAAAGCTGAATGAGGCAGAGCAGAGGTACTCTGCGCATGAAAAGGAGATGGTAGCAGCGGTGCACTGCCTCCAAACATGGAGAGTTTATCTTCTCGGTAATGTCTTCGTGGTGAAAACCGACAATGTGGCGAATACTTATTTCACCACGCAAAAGAAATTATCGGCAAAGCAGGCCAGATGGCAGGAATTCCTAACAAAATTCCAGTTCTAGTGGGAACACAAGCCTGGAAAGGCTAATGTAGTGCCTGATGCACTGAGTAGGCTTAATGCCTTAGTCTGCTTTGCGATCTCCAGAGTGGAAGGAGATCTCCTTACGAGGATAAAAGCAGCAGCTACTTTCGATGAGACATATCGAAAGATTGTTGAACAAATCAAGTCGGGTATGACCCGACGATATTATTTGGGTATCGATGACGTTGTCATGGCCTGTGGCGAGAGGCCACTAGTCCCCGCATCCGGTGGATTGCGACGGGGGCTGCTTAGGGAGCTCCATGATACCCCGTGGTCAGGTCATCCAGGACAAAGGCGTATGTTCGCTTTGTTGTCTAGGTCATGTTATTGGCCAGATATGCGTGCCGACATTGAGATGTATGTCCGTACATGTCTTGTGTGTCAACAAGACAAGGTCGATCAGAGGTTCCCGGCCGAGTTATTACAACCCTTGCCTATTCCCGAGACCCCCTGGACAAGTGTGTCCATGGATTTCATCGGTGGGTTTCCCAAGGTTGAGGGGAAGACATCTATATTCGTGGTTATGGATAGATTCTCCAAGTATGGAGTTTTCATTCCAACACCCGAACAATGCTCAGTTGTGATAGCTGCAGATTTGTTCTTTCAGAACATGGTGAAACATTTTGGGAACCCAACTGATATCGTGAGCGATAGAGATGCCCGGTTCACCGGACGATTTTGGTCGACTTTGTTCGACAAGCTAGGGACGAAGTTAAACTTCTCCACAATGAACCATCCCTAGACAGATGGATAGACGGAGTGGGTGAATGCCCTCGTGGAGGACTACCTCTGTCACTTTGTGACTGCGAGTCAAAAGGATTGGGTGAAGTGGATTGATTCAGCACAGTTTGCCTACAATCTCCACAGATCATTGTCCATGGGGCACAGCCTCTTTGAGCCTGTGTTAGGGAGACAGCCCCTGACTCCTGTTGATATCGCGATGAGGACCTCCGAGGGGAGATGTCATGCGGCTCAATGGGCAGCTCATGAGCGAGTGGAGTCGCTCCAGGAGGCTAGGGATAGCCTCGAGCAAGCAGCTCAACGAATGCAGCAATATGCAAATCGTCGACGTCGGGATGAAGAGTTTGCCATGGGCGACTTAGTGCTTCTTCGACTTACTCCACAGATATGGAGGAAGATATCTGCGAAGGCAGCACATCGGGGCCTGAGTGATCGCCGAGGTACTCACTCCTCCCTTCCCCTTCATTTTCCGGCCACTTTATCGAGCTGCGTGGTGGCCGTCTTCCCCGATGAGCTTTCGGCTGCCGGCACTCTCCTCCCCTCTTCCTCCATGCTCCGCTCGCTAGCCCTTGCCTCTTCTCCTCTCTGGCTACCGGCCCGCCTGTTGGTGTATATGCCCTGCAGACCAATGTATGGACGTGGTCAGGCATTGTTTGAATGTACTTTGATAGAATTATTATTCTTTATAGAGGCATGGTCGTTATTATGCAGACTTCTCTACTTGTGTTAATGCATTGAGTTGCATAAATAATGTCCCAGGAGTTTGGATTGAATCCATTCTCATAAGCTATCCCCAGACAAGGTACCTTAGTAGATATGAGACAGCTTTGGTACACGTGAGACTGGTGTATGGGCTGGTTAGGTGCGGGGCACAGTAACGCAGACATACAGGTGCATTAGATGCACTGGAGTGATCCACCGTAAGGATTGACTTGTCTAGTCAACAAGTCAATCTCACATGCAAGAGGTTTGCATTGATCCTTAGACTTGAGGTATTCATGTCTAGA